>BMAO01012092.1:0-26083 GCA_019973975.1 Trichonephila clavata | reverse complement strand
CCATGACATCCCAAATGTGTTCTATGGGATTGAGATCCAGTGAGTTAGGCGGCCAGGACATTAACCGGAATTCAGCATCATGTTCCTGGAACTACTCCAACACAATTATAGCCTTTTGACATGGGGCGTTGTCCTGTTGGAACATTCCATTTCCAGCTGGAAAAACAGAGGTCGCAATGATGTTCAGATACCCTGTAGCCTTCATGGTCTGCTCTACCGCAACCACGGATCCCAGAGACGCCAAAGAGAACGTCCTCCAAAGCTTAATACCACCACCACTTGCCTGTGTATGACCTACTGTACATTGAGGGAGCAACTGTTCGCCTGGATGACGGCGTATCCTGACACGGCCATCAGCGTGATGAATGACCAAACCGTGATTCATCTTACCAGGCAACTCTCTTCCACTGACCCAGTCGCGATGTTCCCGGGCCCAGCGCAGTTGGCGATGACGCTTGGTCAGCAAAGGCACACGAGTGGGACGTTTGCTGCGTAGCCCCATATCCAACAGTGTCCGCTGAACAATGTGCTCTGATACTATTCTACTTGGTCCTGGATTGTATTGGGCTGTCAGCTGAGCCCCTGTCTAGCTCCGGTTTTGCTTCACCATGCGAGACTATCTCCGACGACCTTTTATTTGATAGCGTGTGGACGTACAACACCATGTGGTCTACTGCTAGTTTCACCGTCATTCATCCACTTTGCATAAGTACTAACAACTGTAGATCGCGAACAACCCACGAGTTCTGCAGTTTCGGAAATACTTGTTCCAAGCCTTCTAGCCATTACAATCTGCCTCTATAAACTCACTTAGATCCGCAGCCTTTCCCATCACACACAGAAGTAAGTGAAAGAATGATTCTTCAGCAGCAGTTAAATACCACGTCCTCCAGGCGTGTTCATTGCAAAATGTAGGGGTGGTCATAATGTTTTGGTTCTTGAGTGTATATTTTAGAATTTTTTCTATGAGTGTTTTTTAGGAAAACTACACAAGAAAGGCTTTTAGATATTGACGCATTCTCTATTGAGTGAATATTTACGTCGCACTGTTCAACTACACGAGCGCTTTTGGCGACGGACCTCGTAATTTGAAACCATGGTCAAGTGACAAGGGCGACACCTGAGCTGGCACCACCTCTCCTAACTACGAAACCACACCACATTGAGCTCTCGATAGATTTTATGTGCATCGTTCCGCTACACGGCAGGTTTTCAATGGTAATGGGATCGAACTCATGACACATTAGTTACGAGTCCATTTCCTTTACCTCTAGGCTACCATGGTCACACATTCTCTATTGAATCCGAAATCTCTGAGAAAATTGATTTCACCAAAATTATTAACAAATTTGCTTCTCAGAAAGCCAGAAAAGTTCTTTTAAAATTAACTAGTCTTTGTAGAAGAATTGATTTATATACTCTTCGTTTCGCGAGATTTATGATTTAGTACTTTTTCATTAAATTATATTTTCTGTGTAAATACTGTTGTTTTGCTTTTCTTATTATAAAATGTTTTTTTTTAATTTATTTCAAAGGTAATATTTTTCCGTTTATTATTTTTTAAAGTATTTTGTTGCTATTGTAACCTATTAGCTGGCAAAAAAAAAAAATAAAGCTTTGCATTTCAAATTTTATTTGCATTTTTATTAATATTTTACTTTTTACTCTTATACAAGTAGATGAATTTATAACCTCAATATATAAGTAATTATACATGTAAGTATTCTAATAAGCAATTAAATAAATAGATAAGTATTGTAACAAGAATAATTAAATATATAAGTGTTATAATAAGAAGTAAATATGTACATATAATAAGTAATTAAATATGAAAGTATTAGTCAAAATATGAAAAATTCTCTACAGAGGCGGCACATTAGGTCTTCGCACGTGGGCGGCCGACATCCTAGGATCGGCCCTGCTCGTCATGTTTCGCTGGATGTCAGGAATATCGTCAAATATCTTTCCTTTCAAAGTGGGTTAGAGTCGTGGGAATAGGAAGAAGTCTGGAGGATTGAGATCTCGAGAGTATGGTGGATGTTCAATTTGCACCCCCCCCCCCTATATGCCAGGAACTGTTTGACGATATTGGCTGTGTGAGGGTGAGCATTGTCGTGAACAAAATACCATGAAGCTTGTTGTGCGTACTGGGGTCGTACCCTATGCTTTCCTCATCCCTAAATACTGGGTAACGATTTATCACACGGATTCACGGTAATATTGCAGCTCATCAGCTATCATGCGCACAGTTAATCGAAGATCTTTCGTGATTAATTTTCTCACTTTCTCTATGTTTTCTTCACTGACAAAGGTTGCCCGTCTTCCGCTACAGGTTTTGTCAGAAACACTTTCCCGACCTACTCGAAAACGGGCGAACCACTCGAACACACACTTCATGAAAAGTGCTTGATCTTCATAAAGACGAACCAGCATTGCATAAGTTTCTTTTGGTGTCTTACCAAGCTTAAAACAAAGCTTTAAATTCATCTTTAATTCGTTCATTTTCCTGTTCCCAGTTAAGAACCAACGCACTGAACAAGCACTTTGTAAAACAAGTCTTACATGGAACACAAACGACGCTCAACTGAACAACGATGGGAGCAGATAGTCAACACCTACCGCTATTCATGTACAGCGTTTTGTTTGGCCAGTGTTGCCAGATCGGCTGTTTTGATTTCATTCACCGAACTTTATTGTCAAAGGTTGAATATTACACATAAACAAATACAGTATTTCAACCAAAATAAAACAAGGGCTTTTTATTCTTTATTTTAAATTTACGATAAGATTTTGAAAATCTCAAACATATCGATTTTTAATTCAAATGGGTTAATCTTTAACGAATTCAATTTTTTTGTGTACAAGCAAAACACTCTGCTCATCATCTTTTTCATACCCTACTTAATTTAAGTCTATTTTTTCAAAAAAAAAAGTAACAGAGAAAAGTCTTTTTGGTGCGCTCTATTAAAAAAAAGTTTTATTTTCGTCTTTTCATTTTTATAATAAATATTTATTTACAAGTGTTATTCTGCCTTTTTCTTTGCAAGAACTTTTCAAGTTTTATAGGTATGTATTTCTAAACAATTTTTATCTTTTTAATAATATTTTTTTTACATTGGATAAAGGGGCAGCAAAACTGTTAGGACCGGCCCTCGATATACAAATCATTATCAAACAAATATTTTTTTGTAATCATCTTACTTTAAGTGACCAATAATGCTTTGAAAAGAAAATATGAATTTAAAATACTGTGAGTAAAATATCAAAACAATTTTTTGGAAAAAACTATATAAGGTTTTTTCTTTGTGTGTTACAAATACATACACATAAGTCATTACTAAAATTACAAAAGAAATATTTAGCTCTTAGAAATATTCCACAATTGAGATTTTCTATTGGTTTTAAAAAGTAAGTTGTCTTAGAGAAATTTCCTGAGAAAAAGCAATGTTACATATTTCATAAACAAAAACCTTTTCCTTCCTGTGAATATGTAAATGTGCTTTAGATGAACAGTTTCAGACCACTGTAGCACATATTTCACAAGTAAATTTTATTTTCCTTGGCATGAATCCGTAAATGTCTTTTTAAATTATTATTTTGAGAAAAAGCTTTATTACACTTTTCACAAACAAATGTTTTCTCCTGGGTATGAATCAATAAATGTCTTTTTAAACTACTGCTTTGAGAAAAATGCTTATTGCATTTTTCACAAACGCAAGGCTTTTCCTTGGTATGAATACGTAAGTGTTCTTTTAAAGTACCACTTCTAGAGAAACACCTGTTGCATTTTTCACAAACAAAAGGTTTTTCCTTGGTATGAAGCAATAAATGTCTTTTTAAATTGGCATTTTGAGAAAAACCTCGGTTGCATATTTTACAAAGAAAAGGTTTTTCCTTGGTATGAATCCATAAATGTTTTTTTAAATTAGCATTTTGAGAAAAACCTTTGTTGCATATTTCACAAACATAAGGCTTCTCCTTGGTATGAGTACGTAAATGTGCTTTTAAACTGCTACGCACAGAAAAACTATTGTTGCATGTTTCACAAACAAAAGGTTTTTCCATGGTATGAATCAATAAGTGTCTTTTTAACTGACCACTTTGAGTGAAAGACTTGTTACATATTTCACAAACATAAGGCCTTTCATTGGTATGGATAAGTAAATGTCTTTTTAAATTACCACCTTGAGAAAAACCCTTGTTGCATATTTCACAAACATAAGGCTTTTCCTTGGGATGAGTACACAAATGTGCTTTTAAACTACTACCGTCAGAAAAACCATTGTTGCATGTTTCACAAACAAAAGGTTTTTCCGTGGTATGAATCAATAAATGTCTTTTTAACTGACCCCTTTGAGAAAAAGACTTGTTGCACAAATCAGAAACATAAGGCTTTTCCTTGGTATGAATCCGTAAATGTACTTTTAATTGACCAATTCCAAAAAAACTCTTCTTGCAAATTTCACAAACACAAGGCTTTTCCATGGAATGAATCCGTAAATGTCTTTGTAAATAACTCTTTAGAGAGAAAGACTTGTTGCATATTTCACAAACATAATGCTTTTCCTCCGTATGAATCCCTAAATGTGCTTTTAAATTACTAATTTTAGAAAATCCCTTGTTGCATATTTTACAAACATGAGGCTTTTTAATATTATGAACATGGAAATGCCTTGAATTGTCATACAGAGACAAAGCCATTTTGCTTATGTCAAATGTGCAAGTTTTGTCAAAGGGTGTGATTACATAAATCTGTATTTAAAGCCTACAATGAAGGAAATTGGTCTTGCACTCTTGTTCAGAATATCTGTTCACATTAACATCCTTCTGTAAAAGAATAAAAAAAAACATTCTTCAGAATAATGTTAAAAAACATGTAAGCAGAATTTTATTCTACATCATAATTTATGAAGGGGAAAAAAATTCAACTATATAGGAGAATTTAAAAGAATCAGCCAAGAATTTTGCCTTTCTCTTATTTAAAGAAATTAGTTTGGTTTTTATATAGCATTTTTGATAAATCAATAAAAATCTGAAACATATATTAAATATTAGTTAAATTAAATTCCAAGTCATTCTTTACAACTACAATTAAATTAACAAAAGATAAATGATAAGAAACTAAAGGAATGTCATGATAAAAAATCAATACCTAAAAGGAAAATTCTATAAATGTTTGTACACAAAAAAATTTCTTTAAAAAATTCTCGGGGGAGGGGAAGCATTGCAAGGTCTATATTTTACCTGTTTGATTACTGATTTGAAATATATATTGTTGAGATTAAGACCAACAAGAAAGCTAGTATACCATAGAAGACGATTTCTAAAATTATAAAAAGTTCTTTCACAAAAAGATTCAAATTTTTTTTTTATAAGACTTTAAATTTGGAAGAATATTTTCCATAATTTGATTTGCACTTTTTTTATGAAGAGGATAATTTACACAAGAAATTAATCAAGAATAAGACTTCTGTGCAAACATGGTAACATAAAAGAAATAAATATATTGATATTTCATAACTGAATGAACACAAAACTTTATTCAAAGAATGAAATATTTGCTCTTTGTACAATATTACCAATTGGGATTTTCCAAATTTCAATATTTTCCCCCAATGCATGAGAGCACAACTTCGCTGGAGATTTCCCAAAAGTCTTTTCGTGCAATCACCAGCAAAAATTGTTTTTTGAATTACATGCACTAGGAATATTATTTATTTTTTTGTACTTTCAGGAAAATAGTCATTTTTTTAAAAAATATTTTACCTGGATAACCATGTATGGTTTTGGTGTTTCAACAACCATGTTTTTGGTGTTTTTTAAAAATAGTATTGAAAACCTCTTTGAATAATATTAAAATGAAATATTTATTCTCAGCACAATATTACAAATGGATTTTTCGAAATTTTAATATTTCTCTCCAGTGTATGAAGAGCAGAATTTTGAGATGGTCTCACCAAAATCCTCCTTTTAATTAATAGTGTTAGAGAATTTTCCCAATTATAATATTTCACAATTGAAGCATATTGTAAATTTTCATGAAGCAGCTAAAATATTTGTTGTAAAAAATGGTATTGCCACTGAATTTTCTGCTGTTAATGTATCAAAATTAAAAACCTATTTTGTGTTGTTTCAAGGACAAATGCTTCCAACTTAGTTAAATTTTAATATAACATGCTTATTGTTTAACTTAACTTCACTCTGTTGTGCAACAGCACGCGAGGGCTAAGGCCTACTGTGCCAAACTCGTTATATGCGACCTTCGGCCCTGAGCAGATGTTCCAGTCAGGTAGTCAGTCGGATGTAAAACCCCCAGTGTTAAGTTCCCAAGCAAGCTTGGTACTCATTTATTGACCAACTGAAGGGATGAAAGGTTGAGTGAATCTTGCCCAGCACAGAATTTGAACCTTGGACCTGTGGTGTGGAAGCACGATGCACTAACCATTCAACTACTGGGCTTCAATGTTTACTAGTCTTAATATATTTTTGTAAATCATTTAAATACATTTTTAAAAGCATTAAAATTTATTTATTTCCACTACAGCTATACTTATCATAATATTTAGTCACTTTAATCTCTTATGTTAAAACTCAAATGACTGTACTTGAATATTTCATGGTTCTCAGAGAAAAATAAAGACAAATTAAACTGAATAAATTTGCTCTAATTTTTATGCAAAAAAGAAAAATAATAAAACTTATTTAGCTCAAGCAAGAGTGAAAAACAAAAGGAAGAATCCAGAGAAGCATCTTTGAGTTGCACAAAAGGTCTAAATCTTTTAATATTACCTCTAGGTATGGAACGCCGGGCAGCACGATTAATAGTTCTCTTAAAAAAGTGCCATTCCTGTTCCAGGTTATCGCCAAAAGGTTGGTTGTAAAATGTAGTTTCAGAAAGTTTATTATAGATTTTCCATTTAGCTTTTTTAAAATTCCAGAAATTTGTGCTGGGTTCTGAGTAATATTTGTGACTCTTTATGTTAATCATGATGGAAAGATGATAACTGCCAATGCTATTAAGAACAGTCCAATTACAATATGGATACAACTCCAGGCAACCTAATGTGATATCCAAAGCCTCAGAGGTTCCATAACTAAAAGAGGTATACCTAGCCAATTCATCATTAAAAAAAATTAAAGATTTATCACTGGCTGCTTCAAGTAGGTCTCTACCCTTTTGGTTGTTTGAGGAGCAACCCCATGACAGATGTTTAGCATTGAGATACCCAATAAAAACGGTGATTTTGTTTGTCAGTTCCAGGAACTGATCACTGGACCAGTCAGTTCACTGGAAGGTGTGCCTGATTAAGTGGATGATACAACATAGTTAAAATGTGTTACAAAACATAGGCAAAATTACTGAAATATTAAGGGGAATCAAGAAATTTTTTTCTCACAATTTTAAGACCTTTCTATGTGGGAAAAATGTTCTCTGGTGTATGGATGAAGATGAAAATAAAATAAAAACGTAATTTTTATGTTAAGTACTGCCACAAAGAAAATGAAGTTTAGGTATTTAAGCAATTTTATGGTAAAAGTCAAAGTAATTTTTGTTAAAGAAAAATAGTAATTTTAGTATATTTTAACATTTATTGTGTGATGAAAGGATATAATAAGCTACAAGAGAAAAATTTCAGGCCCCTTTCATATCATTTTTAGAATAATTTCAAAAAACACCTACTGGGTCAAACTTACAGAGCAAAAAGGAAAAAAGACTTAATTCAACTGATTTGACAGAGCAGGGAGACACAGATGGATTAATGAGATGCATAACAATGTACTTTTCTTTACTCAGTTTTATTTACTTATCAGTAGTAATTTTTTTTGGTTACTTATATTGTAGACAAAGAATTTTATTTTTTGAATTTAAAATCTTCTCACTAAAAATAAGTCTAATCATTTTTACAAAAATTCAACACCTTTGTAGCAAAATTAAATTTTGAAATTATTTTTCTTCTCATTTCTATACTACAAAACATCCTTTCTGCATTGGTAAGTTCTAAAGAATTCTTTCCCCCTCCATATATTTTGATAGGTTGTCTCATGGTTATTACTTTTATATGTTACTGGCAAAGCATGATATCCGGCATTCTATGGAATGCCTAGGTATTGTATAGAATGCCTAAAACTAGCCAGATATGTATGAAATGATGCATACTTCGCGCATTGCCTAGGCACTCTATAGAATGCCTAATGAGAAACCGGAGAAGTATGAAATACATGTCCGATTCGTTTTGAATATTGCGTGGCAAGACACTAGACTTAGTGACTTGCACACAGTGGTTTGTTCGGAAGTGTCAAAATACTCAGTTTTATCTAAATTTGTTCAAAAAAAGTTGGTTGTTTCCTGTGCTGCATGAAAATAGAAGGGCAAGCTGTAGTGTTGGAGAAGAAGTCATGGTCTGTAGCAGGGTTCGGCAACCTGTGACACACGGTACAATTCTCAATAGCACTTTGCATGATTCAACAAATTTGTCGATTTTTGAATTGTTTCAAAAATGCCCTACTGTGTGGTATGCGAATCATATTTGTAGATTGGTTTGACATGCCACAGCTAAAAGGTTGCTGACCCTCTTTAGACATGAAACAACAATTCGGTGACAAGCTGCCCAAAATGCGAGTGAATGCTGCAAAAAAAAAGTTTCGTCTTAACTGAGTGAGTGAGTGAATATTAACGCCCCACTGTTCAGCTGCACGAGGGCTTTTGGGGATGGTCCGCATAATTTTGAACCATGTTCAAGTGACACGGATGACACCTGAGCTGGCACCTCCTCTCGTAACTACCACACCAACGGAAGGACGTTTGAGCTCTCAATAGATCTAACGTGGATCACTCTCCTACATGGCAGGTCTTCAGTGGTACTGGGATCGAACTCATGACACGCTAGCCACGATCCGATGCCTAGACCACTTGGCTACAGCAGCCCCCCTGGTCAAGTGACGCGGATGACACCTGAGCTGGCACACCCTCTCGTAACTACTACACCACACCAACGGGAGGACGTTTGAGCTCTCAATAGATCTAACGTGGATCACTCTCCTACATGGCAGGTCTTCAGTGCTACTGGGATCGAACTCATGACACGCTAGCCACGATCCGATGCCTAGACCACTTGGCTACCGCGGCCCCTCATGGTCAAGTGACGCGGATGACACCTGAGCTGGCACCCCCTCTCGTAACTACCACACCACACCACACCAACAGGAGGACGTTTGAGCTCTCAATAGATATAACGTGGATCACTCTCCTACGTAGCAGGTCTTCAGTGGTACTGGGATCGAACTCATGACACGCTAGCCACGATCCGATGCCTAGACCACTTGGCTACCGCGGCCCCTCATGGTCAAGCCACCATGGTCAAGTGACGCGGACGACACCTGAGCTGGCACCCCCCTCTTGTAACTACCACACCACAACAATGGGAGGACGTTTGAGCTCTCAATAGATCTAACATGGATCACTCTCCTACACGGCAGGTCTTCAGTGGTACTGGGATCGAACTCATGACACGCTAGCCACGATCCAATGTCTAGACCATTTGGCTACCGCGGCCCCTCGTCTTAACTGAAATTACTAACAAGAAGCTAATAACTGACATACAAATTGCACAAAATGACTACTAAGTAGGGAGCCAGCGACTATTGGTTGCAGAATAGCTAAGATGTGATGTTTGTGGAAAGTAAAAGTAAAATCGTTTAATTGTTAAAGAAAGTGTCAGTACCATACAACAGTGGTTCCTAGCCCCCAGTGCATGGATCAAATGGTATCGGGCCACTCAAGAAGTATTAAATTATTTCCATTTTACCTACTGGGGGTATTTCTCTCATATTTGAAGAATTTTCTATGGAAATCACTTTATATTTCATGTAAAATTACTTTATATTTATTTTTTGCTGCAACTGAATTTTATTTTAAAGGCATATTTAAATACACAATTAAATTATTAAATCAAAAAAATTTAAAATATATATAATCAACATCCCAATTTCAGCGAGTCATGGTAAAACTATCAAACACTGACCACTTAGGAAGATAAAAAGGTTAGAAAGCACTGCTATATAGCATCATGTCAGGGATTCTGAGGATGTGATAGAATTCTGAAAGAACTTTCAACCAAATGCAAAAATGTTACACATTATGGTATTGAACTGTTCATTCACCTTTGTGAACCTTGCCAGAAAAAACAAAAAGTTATTTAGAAAAAGGTATTGTTGTGAAACCTGTGATTTTTTACGAATGCCAATATATTTGTACTTGTAATGAGTGGGAAATAGAATAGTTTCTAACGACTTGGAGCTTCTAAATATTTCTTCACAACAAAAAGGAAAAAAAAGTGCTGAAAATTTATATGAAAGATCACATAAACAGAACTTAATTTGTAGAAAAAGATAATCAGAAAATTGCAAAATTGATGTGTTTCTTTTCTGTAAAAAATATATTACAAAAATATAACAAACATATATATAATAATATAAAAGATAAATAATTATATTTTACAAAAAATAAAACTTTTTTTTGTCTTAGTTACTGTATAAAATTTTTTTAAAAATACTCATATTATATGTATTAAATTATTACACAATAAAGTAAAAAGTTATTACAATATTTTACGTATAGCCGGCTGGGTGACGTGGTTGCTTTGTTGCTGGCCTTCTAGACCCAAGGTTGCGGGTTCGACCTCGGCCCAAGTCAGTGGATTTTCATGATGCAGAAAATCGACAGCGGCCATGTTGTATGATTATATGGCTTGTAAAAGATCCCTAGAGTATCTATTTGGCTTGGATGCTCTTGGCAAAATTAAATCCTAGAACAGGTTCGCATCGTGAAGAGCTCAGGTGTCTCCCTCTGTGGAGGAAACTGGTAGTCAAAATTGTTTGCTGTGATTGGTATCACCTATATGGTGTAGTGCTAAAAAGTGATAACAGCTCCTGGGGAATGTACTAGGTCTGCAAAGGTTTAAAATACCAGTTCACAGCCCCATTAGGGGAAAAAAATATTTTATGTATTGAACACTTATTTAATACTTAAAATTTTATAATAACACTTTGATTATTGAGTTGAAAACAAAATAATTTCATGAAAACAATTCTATCATACCACACATACAGAAAAAGACTTTGTTAATTATTTTAATAACTTTTTTAGCAATCAATTGGTACAGCTGAAAATTTTCTGAAAAAATATATTTTGCTTAAAATTTTTTATAAAGTTTGAAAAAAAAGTTTTTATGGTTATTTAATATGTAAACAGAGGTTAAAAATTCTCCACACTTATAAGTAACAGATTCATTCTTCTCATCAAGACCAGGGGGAAATATGGCATTTTATCCGGAGTAGCAAAATTTGAAACATGTCATGACTTTAAGAACAAATTCATGTAAAATATAGCTTCAAAAATAGAAAACGAAGGACAATCTATAAAAATATTAAACTGACAACTGAAAGACAACAATGGAAAATTTTAAAACTTATGGAACAATTGCAAGAAAAATTAATTTTTTTTAAAAATAAGAAATGGTGAACATTTTGTAAAGAAAAAATGTTTGAAGGAGAAAAACAGAAATTTTTAAGAACAAATTCCCGTCAAATTTAGCTTTTGAAAAAGTGGTAGGAAGATTCTAAAATTATTCAAATGATTAAACCACATACCTTTCTCATGCTCTTACACACATCATGCAGATTATCTCCTATCAAAAGGCATCTCCATTCACAACTTTCAATTCTTCTTTTCTTGCAGATGCATACACTCCCACATTTCAGATACATTCATACTTTGCAACAATTAAATCTTTGTTCCTTAAGCTTCCAAAGAATAAAAAAGTACCTGCTAAACCATGCATCCAACTCATTTCAAACAGCAACTAGTATCTGAATGTAGTTGTCAGAAGCAACTTGGTAAAGTAAGTAACTTGGAAAAGATGCAAATGGCTCACTAACCACTGTTTTATAGTAAACAGGGCTGACAAAGCTAATTATTAAATAGTAATTACTAATGGTCATTAACAACGAGCTCTTGTTTTAAAGCTAGAAAAGGTTAGCAAGCTTGGCAACAAAAATATAAGTAAAATAGGATCCTAGCACAGGGCAAGACAGAAATGTAAATAATGACATCAATATTTATAGCTGTAAACTATACTATCTAAAAGTGCTTTACAGAAGCAGCATTAAATGAATAAAGTATCAAATAATCATTTTCTTCATTTGGTTTGACTATATCTTTTTTCAGTAACTTTTTATTGGTCAGTGAAGAAAATTCAAGTAAACATCTTTTTTCCCAACAAAATCTTCATACACATCAGATCACATATTATACATAATATCTAGATAAAATTATAATACATGAGCAAAAAAATTGTAAAAAAGAAACATCTTACTTGAGAACAAATGGAAAAAAGAAAATAAGTTGCAAGAACGGATGAAACACTAAGCATATAAACATGAATCCTAGAAGTGCCAGTTTTGATAATCATCAGATGTCCCAATTTTGGCATAACAGACCCGATTTTTCACACGCCCAGAAGCGTTTAAAAAACTTTTAGAAAGAATGTACAACACACTAGGGAACGCCAGGTGAATGGGAAGGAATATACGGTTTTTGGCAACTGTAAGTGTTGTGCTGGAGAAAACTTCCTCTATTACAATATTCTTTTATTGTTCTTCGACATGCAGGATAAATGAGGCAATTTACAGTTTTCAATAAATGAAGCTATTTACATGAAAGAACGAATTAATTGAGCACACGCTCCGCAAATATAAAATATTATACATATCTCTTCATAGCGTAAAACGTAAACTACTTAGAATATTTCCTTAAGTTATTTAACTAAAAACTGTTGCCAGATTCAGCAGAGAATAAACAATCTCTAAGCAATTATCAAATAGTGTACAACAAGAAATGTTTAACTTATTGGGAATGGCAATTTACTACCACATTTTGTATGGACTAGATCTACTTTGTAAGAACAACATTGAGTGGATATCCTCTCCTTTTTCCGGGAAAACATCGGAAGGGAAACATCTAAATTCAACTGAGTATTTCTAGCTTCTAATTCACGTTTTTGAAGTTTTCCCCCCAGATACATGGAAAGAAGATGATCTGTAGATTTCAGATTCAGAATTTTATATTATTTATTTCAGTATGTTTGCTAAAATACCTTGTAAACTTTTTTGGTTCATTTAGAGCAAGGTTGACACAATTGCTTGCTTATTGCGGTTTTTGGGAACTAATGGAATATTTAAAATCAGAACATCTATTATTACAATTGTAATGGTTTCTTCAATTTTTTATGTTTGTCAAATGAAAAGTAATGGCAAATATTTCGGAATTTTTAAAAAAAAATTATGTTTGGTAAATTTTATATTAAAAAGAATATAATTAGATACATTGCTTGTACTTATTTCTACATATGAACCTTCATAGTAGTTATTGTATTGCATTTGATATCTATAAATAATAATAAATATATGAAAAGTACTTTTTTTACATTTTGTTAATTTTTGGCTAGTTTTAGATTAATGTGTTTGATTTCTGAATTGTATGCACTTATTACACCCTAATAGTTTTGTTATAGTGAAAAGTATTTATAAATATATAGTGCAGTTCCCGGCATACGAAGCGCTATCTGTGTAATTAAGAGAGTAGAGTGTGTTATTGTGTCTGTAGTAATGTATGTATGAACTGTGTCTGCGCAATCCCAATTGCGCTACCTGAACTGCGCATGCCCTGCAATTCCGATGTAAATGTAAAAAAGAAGTTATGAGTAATTAATAAACGCCAATCCACCAGAAAACTGCGTCGTGATTGTGTCATGATCAATTAGTATTATTGTGTTAGAGACTCTTGAGTCCACTTAAGTGTTTGAGTTATCGACATAAAATATGATCCTTACTCAGCCGGAGTATAGGAATTAGCACATGTATTAACCTATGGATTAAGAAATGACTGAGTGAAAAACCAAGTTTGGCAAACCATGATTTGTGTAAACAGCCAAGTTCGGCAGCTAGTGATGTGAGGTGAGAGCAATGTTCTTTGAATTTTTGTGAGAATTTTAATTATTTTAATTATGTCTTTAATTGCTAAGTTGAAGAATGACGAGTTAAAACTTGTCGTGGAGAAATTAAAACTAACTGTGCCAGATAATGCAAAAGTTCTTGATTTGAAAAATTTAATTGAAAGTAGTGAAGAGTATAATACAGACACAGAATTAGTTAAAACTATTATTGACTATGCTGTTGAAGAAACGAGAATTAAAAAAAAATCTGCGAGTGAATTAAATTTAGAGTTAGGAAAAATAAAATTAGCGCATAAGCGGTCAGAAAGTGAAACAAATTTAGAGTTAGAGAAATTAAGTTAGCGCAGTTAGAGAAGCAATTAGAGCTTGCTAATATTCGGAAAGATTTAACACATGATTATTCACTTTAAACAGTGACCGCCACCGAATCATGTAACAATATTAGTATCGAAATGTTAATAAAAAGTGTAAAAACATCAGCTATCTCTGTACCCTCACGTGTTGAGTCATATAATCTATTTTTTCAGTCATTAGAGAAAGCATTCAATACGAAAGAGGTTCCCGAAGAATGGAAATCGGAAATTATTTTAAATACCCTAGGAGAGAGAGCGAATAACTTAATGATTTATGTGTCAGAGGAAGAATTGCGCAGTTATAATAAACTAAAAAATTTAGTTTTGAAAGAATTTCAGCCTACACCGCAAGAATGCTATAATAATTTTCGTAAAACTCAAAAATTAAATTCAGAGAGTTATGCTCAATTTGCGTCTAGGTTAAGTGCAACATTTGAGTATTACTGTCAGTTACGAAATGTTAATGAATTTAAGTCAGTATGTGAATTAATTGTTGAGGATAAAATGATGAGCACTCTTGACAGAGAATTATTGACTCATATTAATGTAAAACAAGGAGAAACATTTTTTAAACCCCACGAGTTAGGGCGTGAATGTGATATTTATTTATCTTCTAAAGGTAAAATTAAAAGTGAGTCTAATACATTTTCCAGGTTCTTCACTGGAAATGAAACTAAACGAATTGAACTCAATAAACAACAGCAAGCGAAGTCAGAGAGGAGTTTCGAGCGTATTTTTTTCTGAAATAAAGAGTGAAAAATGTGTGTTGTGTAAAAATGAAGCACATGCTTTGCAATTTCGCCCTCAGTTTAAAAGTTTTTCGATAAATGAAAGAGTAGATTTTGTTGCAAACAATAAAATGCGCTTTAAATGTCTACCCCCAGAATGTTGTGTTAAACAGTATCATTCTAGAAATTGCATAATTTGTAAGCAGCCGCATAATAAATTGCTTCATTTTCAAAGAGAAATAAAATGTATCTAAGCTCCCCAAATCGGGCCTCCTTCGGTCCTTGAAGAGAAATCGCAAACGATATCTTTCAATTACTCTGCGTTCGTTCCTAATTTAAATATAAACAAGCAAGAAATCATGGCGACTACATTTAGTCATAACAAAATTAAAGGATGCTTATTGAGCTCTTCTCGCATGTTATTTAAGGAAAAATATTCGAATTGGCATGAATGTAGGTGTTTGTTAGATGGAGGCACTATGGTTTGTCTTATAACTAATGAGTGCGCCAATAAATTACAACTGAAAAGTGAAAAGATTAATACTTTGATCTCATGTTTAAATGATGTATTTATGATTGTTAACGGTTGCGTTAAAACAACAATTTCAAATAAAAATAATACATTCGTGAAGGATGTAACTATGTTGGTAGTTAAGAAAACCACAGATTTTATTCCAAATAACACGTTTAAACTAGTGTTAATTTGTCAGATATAGTGGAGTTAGCTGATGATCGTTTTAATATTCCAGATAAAATAGACATATTGTTAGGTGCAGAAACATTTTTTGAACTATTGAGACCGTTAAAATTTAAGATAAAAAAATTCAGATCTAATTTTACAAAACACGGTTTTTGGATACGTTGTAAGAGGTAATGTAGATTCATTTAATGAAACTCAAGTTCATTGCGGTTTGGTTAGGGACAAAGATTTGAATAAAACGCTGAAAAAATTTTGGGAAGTAGAAAATGTGGAGATAGTGCAAACAAAAAATAATGAGGCTAATTTATGCGAGGAACACTTAATGAAAACACATTCTAGAAACAAGGAGGGATGGTATATAGTTAAAATGCCCCTTAAGGGTGATCCAAATTGTTTAGGGAATTCCAGGGGCATTGCTCTCAAACGATTAAATGCATTGTGGCTTAGATTGGAAAGGGATCCACAATATCTAAAATTGTATAGAGAATTCGTGCAAGAATATGAACAATTGGGACATATGAAAGAAGTGAAGGTAGAAGAAAATAATTCGAAGATGAGCTATTAATATTAATCAGTCACAAATTCATAATTTAATTTAAATTTAGAATAAACTGAAAACAAATCAATTGCTATTCTCCAATTTAACAAATAGGCCGGCGGGGTGGCGTGGTTGGTTTGTCGCTGGCCTTCTACGCCCAAGGTAGTGGGTTCAATCCCGGCCTAAGTCGGTGGATTTTCTTGATGCAGAAAATCGACAATGGCCATGTCGTATGATTATACGGCATGTGAAAAATCACTAGATTGTCTGTTTGGTTTGGATGCTCTCGGCAAAATTAAATCCTAGTACAAAGTTTGCATCGTCAAGAGCTCAGGTGCCTCCCTCTGTGGAGGAAACTGGGCGTCAAAATTGTTTGCTGTAATTGGTATCGCCTATATGGTGCAGCGCTAAAAAGTGATACCAGGTCCTGGGGAATGTATTAGGTCTGCAAAGGTTTAAAATACCAATATGCGCAGCCCCATTGAAAAAAAAGTTTAACAAATATGCATTATAATTAAATAAGAGTATGCAAATTGGTACAATTACTTGAATTACTTTAAGTTATTAATAAAATTTGAACACACAAATATATATATATATATATATATACCAAATAAGTGAGCATTCTGCACTTTCCTACATTTCATGTGTATCACATCATTTCATGAAGCTTGAAGAACCTTGATCCTCCATACAGACGAATATTCACGGGACATAATCAGGATGCTCCTAGTTCTCTACAGAGCAGTTTAATTCCTATAATAATTGCCAATGCTTAATTCATGAGATCTATATTAATAATAGTTGACTATGTACAAGAACAAAATAAATAGCTCACACACAAAGGCTTATATATATATATAGTTATAAAATTATCATTTCAATTAATAAATCATCTCAATCATAAAATAAAATATTGCACTTATTTTTTAGCACAACTGATTCAATGTACACTTGAAATTTTAAAATTGGTCTTACAAAACTAGTGTATTTAGATAATGTTTATTTTTATGTTACGTATAATTACACTCACTATACAATGCAAAAAACAATTGAATTCATACAACAAATATTCTTGTATAATAACAGAAATAGGTTATTTTTTGAATTAACATATATTCAATAAATACAATTATAAGTGATTGTGTAATTAATATAAATAAAATTAGTCGAAAACTCTTTCTGATTGTGCGTTGTGAAAACTGTCGCAAAATTGCTGCCAATGTTACCATAAATAAGAATCAAGCAATGTTTGTAACAAAATACACGGGATTATTTCGAAAAAGCGCAAAAAAATTTGAATATCATTTTAACATAAACTCTTGTAATTAAATGCTTATTAAATAACACAGATTTAACTCTCGCTTACCAATTTTTCGGTTGCAAAGTAGCCTCCTATTGTAGCCATGTAGATAGACTCGTAGGATAGCGGTAAATTAGACGGTGATTTAAAAACTCGTAGAGGTTCTCAGAAAAAAATCCAAATGCTGAACAAAGAGTTCCAAGTTTATTCTTTCTCATGCTGTTAATTTTAAAACGCTAAAAATTATGCTAAAGAAATGTAAGGAAAATTAAAATTACTTCTGCTTAAGTATGTACACAACACAATGTTATTTTGCTAAAACCGGAAGAAGATGAGGGTTCCAATGATTGCAGAGCCCCCATAGTAAGCTTTACCATAGAACTTGTCCATTGCGAGCAAAGCCAAATGCAATACAAAATAATAACAAAAAAATACAAAATTATAATTGCTTGTTTTAAGCATAGAATAAATAAATGTGTAATACAGTGCTAACAATAAAATGAAAAAGATAAGTATAGTAAAATTCAAATTTAGAGTCTATATTATTAGTTAATATTTACAGCAGTCTATATACAAGTTCAAACGTTGTCTGGGAACTATTCTCCGACCGCAACGTGTTTGTTTCACCGGTAGTGAAATCTTTGCTACAGGGTTGGGAGCTGGAGGGCTTGGAACAGACACCTGTGGATCGTATTTACTGTTAACAACTGAAAGCAACTTTCTCTTCCTAATAACTTCATTGTCTACCAGGTCAACTTGAGGACCGACGCAGTAAAGTTAATCGGTTTCTATATCCTCAGCAGCTCAATACTATATAAGTTTAACGAGACCATATTAACCACATGCTTTTTTCTTCCAAGTCCTAAAACTGTCCAACCGATTAAAGTCTCTACAGCTGAAACTCCAGATGGAAATACCTCAATTATTCCGGTCAAAATACTTCCCCGTATGTCCACTCGTAGAAGAACTCATATAGGTGGTGTATCTTTTCCAATGTCTGTTAATTTTATCCCTCCAGAAGCCAGATCAGAAAGTAATGATTCATCACGTATTCTAGGTAGCATTGAACAAATCTTTGGTTGATCGAAAAGAGACATTTTAGTTGGATATTTGCGATGTAAACTTTCAACTTTTACTGTATATCTCCCATGCTCAGCAGCTGGAGAAATTCCTCCACCGAACAGTCCTTTCGAAAACGTTCCTTTACTGGAAGGACAAAGCCTTAATTCTTCAATTAAATCTTTTCCAACATATGAGCGATGTGAACCATCATCTAGCAAGCCACGTACACACATTTCTTTACTCTTGTGGCATAGTATGATCATTATTGTTTTCAAATATACTTTTGTTCTCTCTTTATCTTGTTGAACTTGTTTATGAGACTCCGTTCGATTTGTTTTACTTCCAAACCCATTTTCTGCTAAAATACGATGTTCTTCTCCCTCTGCTTCATGACGTAGGAAAGTCATCAAATTTTCGAGAACCTTTTCCTTTTCAAGGGCTAGATCTTCTGGGACCTCTCTGTTGAGTCTATGTCTGTCCAAAGCCTTTAAGACTTCTGCTGGGAGACATGATTCCACAACAGGATACAGCCTTGAAGCATAATTTGATGTTGCTACATTTAGTGTTTCTAACGCTCGTAAATAGGAACCAAGTTTATCATATAAATCAGTTAACTTTATATAGTTGATTTCTTATTCACTAAAACCAAAAGATCTCGAACATGACTTCAATCAGTAAATCCTTTCTTTCAAATCGAGACTTAAATGGTCAATTACTTTTAAATAATTGCCTTTAGAGGAAGGATAACTTTCAGCTATATTACGTGCTGTAGGTTTTCGTTTTAACGAATAAAGCAGGCATTGGAACTTATCTTTTTCTCTTAAGTTTTTATCTTCATGAACCCGGCAAAATTGACTCCAAAATGCAATCCATGATCTAGGAATAAGATCATACTTTTTTAAACTTAATTTAGGGAGTTTCAAATTATCCGGGGCAATCTCACTTGAAATTTCAGATTTACTTTCATCATGTTTGTTATAATTCTTTTCATATATAACTCTTATTTCAGTAAATCTGTTCCTGTACGATTCCATTGTATCATATTCTTCATCAGTAAAATTAATTATTTCTTTAATTTTCTGATCTACTTTAAATAAACGTTCTACTTTTTTGCAAACTTTACTAAACTGAGTGTCAATGTCTTTTCATTATTCATATTACGATGGATATCCTCAAAAGAATTTGCCGCTACAGTTAACAAACGGCGTAACTTAGTTCTTTCAGCTCTTAACTTAGCCTCATTATTAGCTACAATTTTTACTTCAGCCTCATTCTCTTTTTTGTCTGAATCTCGAGTCATTTTACTTATTTTGAACGCATATCAAATTTATTTCAAACACTCAAATGAGACAGAACTTCTCAAAAATAACACAAAAGCAATCACAAATTAAATAAATTAAAAATTAATCACTTTACCTCCAAATGTAATAATCCAATTCGTAAATTTGTCTACCTCAGGTTGACTTAGTTACAGTATTCCGTCCTGTCGCGGACCCCATTTTGCTGTGGCTCGAGAAAATTCTTCTTCTTCTATTACAACATTCTTTCATTATTCATCGACACGCAGGATAAATGAGGCTATTTACAGATTTCAATAAATGAAGCTATTTACATGAAAGAACGAATTAATTGAGCAAACACTCCGCAAATATAAAATATTATAAAGTTCTTTTCTTAGCGTAAAACGTAAATTGCTTAGAATATTCCATAAACTTATTTAACTAAATTCTGTTGCCAGATTCAGAAGTGAATAAACAAATGCAAAACAATTATCAAATAATATACAACAGGAAATGTTAAACTTAAAAGGAGTGAACAGTAAGGCTATTTCACCAAAATATTAGTTTTATAGTATTTTTGTTAATTTAAAATTTTTTTTTGGATTGTCGTATCATCCACTTATCCCGCCAAATAATTTCTGGCTAAATCGATAAAAGCGGAAAGGGTCTTGGTTTGGTAATAAGGAAAAGGTCCTGGTTTGAATTGAGTAATATGGATACGTGTACATATTTTTTTTAATGATGCGAAAATGCTTCAGAAATATGCAATCGCTTCATAAATGTCGGAATAAAAGGGCAGAGGTAATAGATGATGAGATAGATACTCTTATTTTTTTTTAAGGTAAGCGAAATTATTTCGGTAGAGAGAGAGAGAGAGAGAGTTGTCGAATCGTCCACTTATCCTGCCAAGTTTTTTCTTGCAAAATTGGTAAGTGCGCCAAATCTGGTAAACCTCCTGATTTTTATAACATTGAGATCGAAGTCAGAATGTTACAATTTCGCGCATGCGCATTACGTTTCTTTAAATGAAGAGTTTCTAAGTAAAGTGAAGAAATTTCACCCGATCATTTTCACGCATGGGCAGTAAATTTTTATTAGTTTAAAAATTACCGTTATTAGTTATTGCCCATACGCATTACATTTCATTTTAACGGCGTTTTGTATTAGCAACCGGCAACTTCCGTTATAAGCAGCTGGTTTTTTGGTTTTCGTTGTGGATACATTTTTTTAAAGGAAAGCTTAGGAAGTCTTCAATGTCCGAGGTTGGAACCAGTTAAAAAAAACGCTAAAATCTCCAAACAGCGAGTATAATTCAAATGTGGTTGTTTCCGTCTGTTAGATCTTCTTACGTCTCGCTACGTAATAGTAGAGATAGAGTAAATGATATACACATTGAGTGGCTCTTCCGCAGCATGAAAAAGTCCCAAATACAATTACACATTTAAAAAATAATACATAAAAAATGGACTTTTGATGTTAGTTTTCGGCTTGTTTTAGATTAGAAATTTTGAATCAGTCTTAGAATAAAATTTTGAGCATAGTTGAAAAGATTAAAATATCAGAAATTTGTTTGCATATTAAACGCTCAAAAACAGTTCCTTTGCATATATGATTCTTTTTTTTTAAAGTAAAATTTCCAATTTTCTTTTGAAACAAATAGTATATTTTTTGAAGTTGGGAAATCTTGTTATTTAAACATAAAATAAAAATTGCAGCAATTTATAAAGTATAGTATTGAATAAATAAACCTAATTTTTAAAACTTTTTCTCTCTTGTCTTCAAAAGCTTGTTTTGACTGAAAAAAATATTTAAATAAAAAATTATTTGTAAAATTTTCTTCGTCTTTTTTTAATTTTGAGGCTTTTTAGATGAAAGATTTATAAAAAATCTTAACCTCTTTGTTGTTATTTCTTCAATAATTACCTTGAATCGAATTATGCATACACTGCTAATTTTTATAAGCTGCCTTTGATATTTGGAAGACATTTTTTATAGGAAAGAATGCCTTTATCATTAACTCTTGAGATTCTTCTAAATATTTTTTTAAAATTTTAAATAGAATTTAGATTTTACGAGGATTCATTTGATCATACAATTCACTATTGCAATCATATAATTTATACTGTTTTCTTAAATAATCTTATTTACAGATTTTAGACGTTTTATTTTTTATAATATACTAGTCAGTATTTAATTATTGGAAATGCATATAAGCACATTGTTTTAAGAGGAAGCTGATATATCATTCTCCTAAAAACCACACCACATTCCCAATAGGGAGATAAGAGTCAAATTCTAGTGTTATAATCCTTCGTATCCGGTTTTTCAATATTTATTAATGCAAATACAAATGCAGTTTTAATCTTATTCTTAAAAATGCTTTAATATTTATAATCGAAATTTTGGGAATATTTCTAAAAATTTGTGCAGTTCCCCCCCCCCCAAAACTACAAATTTTTTTTTCTCAAAATTAATGCTCATGTAATTTTTAATTTAAATAGATTTAAAATCGCTTATTTCATTTTTTTAGTTAATAAACTATGTATAATTTGTGATTAATTTAATTTCTTAAAAGTATCTCTTGTTCCGAGAATTGCATAAAAATTCAAGTTTTGCAATAATTAATACTGTCAAATTTACTTTATTAATGAATTTTTTATTCAGTAATAATTGTGCTTCACAATGAGGAAAATTAAGTATCAGAGCTTGGTATAAAAAAACAACTTGCTATAAGTTTTCATGCCGAGGAGAAGTCAAATTGAAATTGTAATTTTAATCTCGCGTAAATGTGTCGCTTGCATCTTTTCGCCTCAAAACGTACTGTCACCTGCATGGTGCTCAAGGCTACGGCTAACAATAGGCATACAATCTACCCTTTGACGTGATGAATTTTATGGGCTTCGATCTGGCACATGGTGATCAGGTGGAATTAGTGACAACAACATGTGTATATGAGGGTTTGAAAATCCTTATTTTACTTTTAGGTTACAGAACACTTTTCGGTAAAGGATAAAATGAATGAAACATACTATTCCAATGAGGAATATTTAAACGAGTGGTACAATGTTGTAATACTTTCAGCCTAGGAATCTTTAGTAAAGCAAACAATAAAAATTCTACTCATAAATATAAAATTTTCTTAAAAAAATTATTTGTAAAACTTTTTAAAATTTAATAATTTTTACAGATTTTAACACGATTTTTATTCCAACAATGCAAACACAGACGCAAGACACAGAATTCATGTGCATATTTATACAGTCTTAAGGGGTACAGCTATATCCAAAAAGTGCCCTCCCCCCTCCAACTTTGGTACAATAAGTAAAAAAAAAAAAAAAAACCATTTAGAAAAAATGTGTGTGTGACCAGGTCTCTCTTTCTCTCAAAATTGATTTGTCATTCCAAGACGATGTAGCTGAATAGTATATTAAAAATTAAAAGAGCATATATATATATAGCATGTACCAGGGAATAAGAAAATCTTTTTGTTTGGTTATACAACTTCCACAAAAATAAAACTTTTAATACATCATATCAATACACCGGTGTGCAAAACTTAAGTAACATGTTTTGTTCTGCCATTAATCAACGAGGAATCATTTAAGATACATGAAATTCAAAAATGAGAGACTGCATTTTTTACTTTTACCAGGGTTACTCAACCTTTTTCCTAGACGGACCACTAATATATGACGGATATTTCACCTGAGCCACAACATGAGGATAATTGTGAAAAAACACTAGAAGAGAGACCAAAGCAACATTGGAAAAAGCAAAATTGATGAAAAAATTTCGATTTTTATTTTAGTACTATATTAACTCTCTTTTATATATATCAAACACACACAAAATTTTTTACTTTTTTGCATTTTTTACTGAATTATGGAGTAGTTGAATGTAAGCCTCTTGCTTACATTCTACTATCGAAAATAGCAAATTGATGAATTTGACTGCCTGATTGACAGAATTTTCCACTAAAATTTTAGTACATTGTTCTTAAATAATTGAGCTTCTTAGTGCAATGGGCCATGGTCGGGCCACAAGTTGAGTATCACTGACTTAAGCGATGACGAAGCATAGTTGAGAAAAAATGACTACAATGCTTATGATATGGAATTAAAAAAAAGACATTGTACTCATAGTATCGTTACACCTGATTATCTGTCCAAGAGGAAGACAAACAATCAGATGTTCCTTAGAATTGGATATGCCCTCCGATTACTGTAATAGTTACTTCACACCGTCTCTCCATACTCAGCACCGGATTGTTCAACAATTTTTGAAGTAAGAGAGCCCATTCTTCAATCAGTATTTGTTTCATTTGTTAAGGGCTCCCCGGAGAATGTAATCGTGCCGCAAGGCATCTCCCTAAGGCATCCTACTCAAGTTCTATGGGATTTAAATCAGGGAAGAAAGCAGGTCGATCCATTGTCATATCAGCGGCGTAGCTACTGCCATGTCAACCGTATCAATGATGCGGGGCCCCTAAGCTATAGAGATCCTAATAGGCGTAACTACAGCCCCACTAACAGGGTTTTCACATACACTGCTGGCCAACGTAAATGCAACACCAAGAAAGACAAGACATAGCACAACAAAATTTATTTTGTAGATAACATGTTGACCAAGTATCAAATGATTAAATTTATAGACTTCTGTGAAGTGTGGTTCCTGCCAGAATCAGTAGCCAGAGTAGCCGCCATTGTTGGAGATCACCGCTGCCACACGCCTCGGCATTGATTGAAAGAGACTTTGGATGTGTTCTTGGGGTACAGCAAACCAAGCAGCTTCCACACAATGCCAAAGTTGATCTTGTGTGGCAGCTGGGGTGTAATCTGGGTCAGTCTTTGTGCAACCATGGACCACATATTTTCTATCAGTGAAAGATCTGGAGAGCGAGCTGGCCAGGGAAACAATTCAATCTGGTGATTGACGAAGAACCTTTGGACAATGCGTGACACGTGTGGTCGCGCATTATCTTGTTGAAATATGGCTGTGGCCAAGCCCTGAAGGCAAGGAAGGACAACTGGCTTGAACACCTCGGAGATGTAGCGCTGGCTGTTTAAAGTACCGGCAATGCGTACTAGAGGAGTGCGGGAGTGATATTCAATACCGCCTCATACCATAATACCCGGTGCAGGACCAGTGTGGCGGTTCAGCATCCTCTCTCCACGGTGTCTCCAGACTGGAATCCGACCATCGTGGTGTTGCAGACAGATGCGTGACTCGTCAGTAAAGACAACTTCATTCCATTCTGCCGCCCACATCCTTCTTTCATCGCACCATTGACGGCGGAGACGTCTGTGGTACTGCTTCAACAGTAGACCAAGCAATGGACGTCTTGCGGACAGACCACTCTTCTGTAAACGGCGTCGAATGGTACGCGCAGACACTGAATGATGCGTTACAGACTCAATGTGCTGTGCTATGGTTCGTGATGTGACTGAGCGATCCGTCACTGCCATGCGCACAATTTGCCTGTCCTCACGTGAAGTGGTGCACTGAGGTGCTCCAACAGTCACATATCTGCATTACAGTTGTTTGGTTTCGTTCAACACGCGACTACCGATTTTCCTGAAAGATAATCCAAAATCTCGGTAGGCCACTATTCTTCCTCTGTCGAACTCGGATACTTGATCGAAAGCTGATCGCTGTTTTCTACGAGACATAACTGATCGTTTTTTGAAAAAAACCACAAGAAAAACACAATTGCCGAACTTGAAATTGTCGAAATCTCCAAGCCTTAAATAGCGCTTTTGGAAGGTGGGCGCCTGATTCAATCATTTGCATATCTCACCTCCGCTAATGCATGCTGTAAATTTCATGTTGTTTGCGTGCTTCCTTCAGGGTGTTGCATTTACGGTGGCCATCAGTGTATATAAAAGAGTCTCGAAGGAATTTTGATGCATGGCCGACCCCTTCAGAACTAGCTACGTTGTTGTGTCGTAGCTTCTGAACATCAGATGTCCGTTCTGAACATCATGCATAAAAACGAAGTCTGGTCCAATTGCATCGTGGAACCGACGGACATGATGAAGGATAACCTCCTTGCAATAGCGATCCCCTTACAATATGATAGTAGGTGAGGCCGAGGCCTGTTTTTTTTG
>BMAO01012091.1:0-14968 GCA_019973975.1 Trichonephila clavata | reverse complement strand
AGAGAGCCTTTTGTGGTCTACCCATGCAAATCTTAGACAACATTATAAAGAGCATGGGATATAACTGGTGAGCCAGCATTTTTGCTGTAGGTAACTCCATGGAATGTTGATTTTTTTATTTGTATGTAAATTATATTTAGTAGTTGCCAAACAAAAAATGTCTCATATATCATTACATTATATAAAATATTACCGCTAACTATTTAGAATTTTTCAGCTTTTTTCTTGTTCTTACGATACGAGTTCTGAATGTTGCGCTCTTTGTAATGATATTAATATTTTAATTGAATATTTATTGCAGAATTCATTAACAATGATATAGACTATATCGAACTCTATAATGAAGGTAAAAGTAATAGTTTTCTAACAGAAATAGAGGCACATATATAAATTGAATAGATACTTTCCTCTTAGTAAACCTAACGTTAAGTTCCTCAGTTTAATTGTTTCTTTAATTATCAAATCAGAGAAAAATTATGAATTATCATTTTGTAATATTTATATATTACAAACAGTAAGTAGCTAAGCACGAATGAATGAAATGTATTTCAATTAATTACTTCTAGATCATTACTTATTTTCTTAGTAAGGACTCATGTGAGGTGAATTTCATATCATAATTTGAACCTAAATACTCGTATAACTGTAATCTCAAATTATACTTATATATTTCGTTATGATTTCTATAGGGAATTCTTTCTCACTTCCCATCATAACTCATAAACAGTAAAAAAATATATTGCGTTTTCTTCTGATAGTTCAAGCAGTTCAATTTTAATATTACGGGAAAAAATTCCCATGATTATTTCTTATCTAACGGCAATAGAAATTGTTTAATGGATTGGTGAATTTTTAGATTCTTTCCCATATTGTTTTTCTAATATACGAATATGTAGCTACGTATAAGTTTTGAATAAGTTCTTCTCATATATGAACAATAATAATTCAATATTTTCTAATACTGCAATGAAAATCTTTACTAAGTTATTTTATAAGAAAAAAAAACAACTAAAGCCAATTAGATGAAATTACAATATTATTTTGCTGTAGATGTGCTTTCAGTATAATATTTCTTTTGAAAAAGTGTAGATAGTTTAAACGAAAAGGAAAAATAAAATTTCTTATAAAACTTGATAAGAAGTTATTTTATGTATTACTATAATTATTTCCATTTAAGTATATTTAACGTATATTTAATCACAGCATGTATATTTAATTTATATTTAATAACGACATGTATATTTAATGTATATTTTATCATAACATGTATATTTAATCATATACACTCTTAGATGTTGTTTTCTTTTATATTGGATCTGAATCAAAAAACTAAGTTAAGATATATGATTTTTTTCGACGGTGAAAATGAAAAAAAAAAGTTAGACTGCAATTATTAAAATGCAAATGTACTTAGAATTAATTAAAAACAGCTGTAACAAATAAGAAATTCTCTCAAAATGTGCTTATTATAAATTTCATTTATTGACAGAATTTTTTAAAATTTGAAAAATGTGTTACATCAGTCACTTAAATCACATATCATCATCGCTTATGACTTCAAAAAGGTGTGATTAATCCGTTGTTTTTTCTGTATTTCGGAAGAATAATAAAACTATTTGAGTGGAACTCAGTATGAAATTATTATAACAGGTATCTAGTATTGGAATTTTCTCCTCGAAAATCTCTAAGTTAACGGGATTGAAAAGACATAGTTATTTTCAATTTCTTTATTAGCTCACACTCTCTATATATCTTATTCAAATTTTTAATCCTTAATAAAATAATTTTTTTATTCCTCCACTCAAGCCCACATACATTTTTTAAACTTGGAGTGGATGAAACTTGATATTTTAATACAGCTTTTTCAAATATAAATTCATAAATTAAATTTTATTTTTTAGTTTTAGATTTATTATGCATTATTTCTGACAAAGTTAGAGCTGGATGCAAAATATGGTGCCTTCCAAGTAGGAATTAACTTATTCTTTTTGTATACTTGTTTTAGTATTTATTCTTACATATAGCTTTTTATAAGAACCACTATGGAGAAAAACAATGTATAATTTTCATATTTTGCTCCGTATTATTGTGAGATTAAAACACTGATTAGTAAAAAATATAAAATTTCCTGTGATGAATCAAAGTTTATTTACTGTGATTCTTTTTCCCGAAAAAATAACTATAACGCTTCACAAAATCAGAGACTAAAAAATTAAGGCTCGTTTACACATTTGTAAAATAAGACTTCATAGAAAGAGATAAATATTTTCGATTCTACGTCCGCCAATTTTAATGTAATATCTAGATCTCCTTTAATAAAGTAGTTTCAAAATGCGAGACGTCACCCTTCCACTTACGCAGGTTAATTTAATAATCTCACCCAACTGCTTTAAAGCTGGAGTTATATAATTAATTGAAGTTAATTTTGGCAAAGGTTCAATTAACGTAGTCCGCTGGATCATACGGGATATTCTTCCTTATATCCCATTATCCAAGCATACTTAATCTCGCTATTGTCGATGAAGTTGTCTGCTGTTGTGGTTAAAGTTGCGTTCCCCTTCAGACTATTTCAGGTCCATGGTTCATTTTAAAGTAGCAATTCATTAATTTAATCTCCCTTAGGGTTTATCACAATGCTAAGGGTTGTTAGATAAGAATGTTTTATTACAGACTCAGAACTTCTTAAATACTCTGCTTTGAATCAGATATTAAAAATGCTCTGTATTAGATCAAGATTTTTCAATAAATTCATTTCCCATGTTAATCAACGATGGATATATATTTTTTCGATGGGGTGGTAAAATATTTTTATATCTACCTTATGAGTGTGCAGCTTAAATTCCACTCAACATGAGTTAAACATTATTAATAGCGATTTTTCAACTTAAGGTATCCAACTATCCAAAAACTGTGAATTTTGCCAAAAATTGACATTTTTTTTATGATTTTTCTTTATGGGCCATCTTATTAGCTTTATAAAAATACCAAATTTATCATTTTTCGTTTACGAGAAAAAAAACTACAAGTGTTTTAGTAAAAGCAGATGCCATACTTTAAAACGCGTTTTACTGGAAATGTGATTTTTTGAAAATAATCAAACGGGGTCAGCGATTGCTAAAAAGTTTTGAACATAATTACCTGAATTTTTTTCTGTAAGTTCTGTATAATAGTAGAATTGTTTTAACCTTCAGATATATCAATCACTGTTTTATTACAAAATTTATAGTCCCTTATGTGAATATAATCACTGTCTTTTTTTAAGCCTTTTCATATAGTAGCCGAGATAAAGTGCTCTAGGTTTTTGTAAAAAATAAAATATCTCTTATCCTGAAGGTCATTTCAAAATTGAATAATATAGCAACATATTAGATTGAAAAAATTGAAAATTTGTTTGTAAACCTTTGGTGCAGAATGGGCCGCGTTTATGCTATTTTTTGTCAATTTTTACCTATTTTTTCCCATTTTAGTAATAATAATTTTTTTTTCTCTTCTTAATTTTAGCACATTTTTCTCAAAATACACTAGACAAATCTTAAAATAACAAAAACATCCCCATATCTCCTTTTTTTTAAAAAAAAAAAAGTTGTCGCAACCAGTCGGATACCTTACATGTTTGGTTTGAGTTCAAGCATAACCATCAGATTGAGAAACATTAACTGTTAAAACGAATGCAATTAAATTCATGTCTAATGAATTTGAAATAGATTTTTCATAAATAATGAACTTTGTACTAGGAGATATTACATAATATCTGAGTAGAGTCACACAGTGAGTCATTATCCCATTATTATGTGAATGTGCGAAAAGCCTTAAATTGTATATATTCAAAACAAAGGATTGATGACGATAGCCCATTCTTAACTGGAGCGCTCACTCAGTTTTCATTAGGTCTGGAATTTTCCTATGACATCATACAAGGAGGAACTTTATCTATGATGAAAGTATCATAGATTTGGATGAAGAATCATGTACAATTGTTGGCTCAAAAACAAGACATACTTGGAATGTTCGGTGAAATTGTCCAACCGCCCACTGGTCCGCCAAATTATGAAAAATCGCTAATTTGGCACGTTTTTGCGTGTTGTGTTTTGGAGTAGCAACCCTACTACAATACGATACGACTTCTCCCTCACTGATAAAAAATCAAAAGGGTTACCAGATTTTGCACTTTTATCGCTTTGGCGAGAAAACACTTGGCGACATAAGTGGCCGAATCGACAATTCAACCGAATGTTCGCCCTTGTACGGAGTTTATTCCATTGACTTCAAAAACCTTCGTTCCTAAGTCTAGTAAAATTATAGTCTAAATTGATTATAGCTTCAAAAATTTATTTTAAATTGAGCATATGGGTTCTAATTTGGTTTTGTTTAATATAATCTTTTAAGCATTTCAATCGGGTTTTATCCGTTTTTGACTGTCAGCATGGATCCTTCTCTAGTAAGTTCTCACCAGAGATTGTATGGTGATGCATGTTTGTATAAGTTTGCTTTTCACCTCCTAACATATGTATAATTAATTTAGGAACAACTTGAATTTCATAAATGTATTTTAGTACATCTTTATTTTATTTTTCATTTATACTGGAAATTTAAATGAATATTGTATCAAAGGAGATCCAGAATAACTTACATTAAACATTTTTAGTAAGTATCTGGTTATAAATTAACTTAGATAACGGAATGTCCCTCTACATGATTTAGGTGAAAGACACAGGGCGTTCTCATATTTAATTTCAAATCATCCTCTTTTTTAAAGTTTTATATAAATGATAACTTACTCGACGAGGAGTCTTATTTAAGCAACAGTGACTTTCTTTGTTCATCAATAATTTCAATATTAATTTTTTTGTAGCGGTATCATCTACATAAGCCAGTAACAACCTCCGCACCATGGTGATCATTTTGGTGTAGTGGTTAAGTTATTCGGTTTTGGACCCAAAGATCACGGGATATGTCCTACTGGATAGATGCTCTACATCATTGGTAACCCTGGCTGAACTCAGAAAAAGGCAACCTTCTGAACTGTCGTGGCTCCATCTATCCACCGCAAATGCAACCAAAACAGTCGCATATACTGACGCAATATCTTCAAGCCGTCGTATGGATACGCAACCTCAAGCCGTCACATGGTGACGCAACCCTCAAGCCGTCACGCACAAATGACGCAACCAGCAAAGCCGTCACAACTCGTGACGCAGCAGCAACACGCTTGATTTAACAAATACATCGTTCGTTCGCCTATCCACTGACTCACTGGTGGGAGAGTGTGTAGCGGTATCATCTACATAAGCCAGTAACAACCTCCGCACCATGGTGATCATTTTGGTGTAGTGGTTAAGTTATTCGGTTTTGGACCCAAAGGTCCCGGTATCTGTACTACCGGACAAGCGCGCCACTTCATTTTCTTTGAATTCTTTCTTGTGATCATAAATTTACTGTATTATCAGTAAAATGCATCGATACTGAGAACTTCCTAAAATTGCTTTTACATATGTAGATCTTCGTTTAAATTCAGTAACATTTGGGCATTTAAGGGACAATTTAAAGTTTGTAATGGAATATATTAGGGAAAAAGTGAGTATATAAGGAAAAATTCCTTGATGTAAAACTCAAAAATTTCTATTATTATTTAATGATCATTGTTTGAAGGGAAACAAAGATGAGATTATATATATATATATATATATCAATTGGAATTTGTAGCGGTACCATCTATATAAACCAGTAACAACCTCCGCACCAAGGTGGAAAGTATCCCAGGGTGGACACCCCGGCGCTGATGTCCTAAGGGAAGTCAACCTTTGACCTTCCTTGATCTAGCCGACAGTACAGTGCCGCGCAGTTCTCACGCCAGCCGCCGGCTTCAAAGTACACCGCGCGAAGGGGACTTTGGACCAATAGAAGAACGGTTTATCCGAAATACGTCCAAACAGAAGTGACTACACAGCACGTGTCATTTTCGTGGGCGGGACGTATTCCATCTTTAAAGAGACTCTAAAATCACGAGAAGAGAGAGGACCCCAACGCAGAGACATGATCTAACTTCAACAGTATCTCCAATTCCAGCCAGCACCTGCGCCCCAGCATTTTTCCAGCTCTCGTTTAACGCAGCCTTCATCAGGAGCAAATACCGTACACTCCACATATTTGCCTGTAATAGAACATTATCGCACCGGCATATCACCGCGGCAAATTGAAGCCACCACATTACCTTTTTTGATCGACGGAAATTTATCAAGAAAATAAAAAAGAAAATTCCTTTGTATATGTTAAGATCTATATGTTGTTTGAGGCGTTTATTGTGGAAAACTCAGGATTAAAAAATAAAGATATCATTCCCTAATACTTCAACAATTCTTTTAAAAACCAAGTCTACACTTTTAGCGTAAAATACTCTATCGAAATATGCTACATAATATCTTGAATATTGGCAAAAGAAAAGTCTACACATATCTTCCCCTTAAATCTTAAATAAAATATTCTAGTTCAAATTTATGATGCCCATTCACTATTCATTGAATTATTTAAAAAAAAACAAATGTTCATAAGAAATATAAAGATATTTAATCAGAAAATATCTCTAGTTCACATAAAGTATCTATGGCCCAAATAGGTGTACGTGCAATCAAAGACTGATGAAAAATTTCCAAATTCATTTAACGAGGCACAACATTTTGAAAAGTAATATGTGGCACTATATTGAAAAAAAAAATTGAAAAGATATTTGAAATGTTTGCCATTTCGAAATGGCTTTCAGGGAACGAAAATAGCTTTAGTATTGATGTTGTTGTAAATCCATTTTCGTCTTACATTTTCAATGATAGATATTACTATACGTTGTACGGAAGGAAATTGGAAGGTAGAAATCCATTTGAATATTCGATATTGATATTGCGGACAAAACAAGTTTTATTCTTATTTGAAATATTCTATATGAAGTTACACGATTTCATTTATAACTGAGATCTTCTATCAAGATAAAATAAAAATAGAATGGTTCATGTATGGTTTATTTAAATAATTTGCGTCTTACAAAGACTTCAATATTAGTTATTTATGAGCAATTTAAGTAAATGTTTACATTTCATCAAATAAATTAGGTTTTAAAATATTTTTAAAACCTAATTAGCAGTTAGCAATATTTTTTTTTTGTTAAAAATAATATTTCACTTGCGAAAACCTTCTGTACAATATTTATTGTTTTCCATTATTTGCTTATATAGTTAACTTGATGTGCTTTTAAATTAGAGTATTTCATTATTGTGTGATACATTTTCCCCAATAGAAGCATTTTTAAGAAAATACAATCAATAAACATTTTGAAAACACTATTCTAGATTTGAAACTGGTAAGAAATCGTTTAATGTAAATAATGTCTTCAACTATTCTTTTTATTGAAAGGTTCTTTTGTAGTTAGACTATATATTTTATTTCTACAAATTAAGATGTGACTTTTTGTATCTACCAGAAGGAAAAAAATAAAAGTTCAGCAATTTCTATTAAGCATAACTAAATTTATAGCAAAAATTTTGAGTTTAAAACAAAAAACTCAACATATTTAATATTATAATGATAACGTAACATATCCCATATTTGCTTTTTAATGTGTAAATAATTTGGTTTTTTGTGACAACTAAATGACAGTTCAGTTGTTCAGTACAGTTTTTCTGTACTGTATGCTTCATACAGAGAATAATGTACAAGATCATTAAAAACCAATGTGAGTATAAGATATGTATATATATATATATATATATATATATATATAATTGTCATAATTATGAAGATTTCATTGATGATTATCATAAACATGTCATATCTGGTAATTTAAATATTATTAAAGATAAAACTCTCAGAGAATTAATGGTTAAGGGTACTGGCTTTATAATTATGCGTTCTAATAATAATAAAGCTATTAAAGCACAAATTTCTAAAGATATTAATAACTTCATTACAAAAATAGCAATTAAATACAACTTTCCTTTCGAAGCATTCAATGAGTTTAAATGCAAAGTTTTGAGTGAGTTACTTAATCTTAACTATAAAACTGATAAAAATATTTCTTATAAAGATATAAAACAACAAATTTCAAATCTTCAAAAAGATTTCATTATTGTATATGTAGATAAAGTTCAGGGCAACTATGCAATCATTTGCAAATGGTTTTATAACTATATACTTAACAAACAGTTTCAAAACAATAATGCGTTTATTAAATCTAATAGCAGCAATAGAGAAATCAGTAACCGTATTTCAGCTTTTTATAAAAAACTAGATTTATATACAAAGAATATCAAATTTCCTTATATTTTTCTTACACCAAAATTTCATAAGTGTCCAATTAAATTCAGAACTATTACTAATGGTTTTAATACCTATATTACACAACCAGGCAAGGTGTTGCAAAAAGTTATACAACACACTCTAGACAATATCTCAAACTCCATTATTGTAAAGAATAGTAAAGATATTGTTGAGTATATGCAAGGTAAGAGTGTTAAATCTTTGCATAGCTTTGATTTTGAAGACTTATTCAACTCTATTGATATAGAGGATATGATTAAAGTACTTAGAAATGTTTATATTAAATATTCATTAAATAAATTGATAAAATATGATAAATATAATATTATTATACAATTTGTTTTGAAAGAAAATTACATATTTCATAATGACTCATATTATCAACAAATTAAAGGTCTGCCACAGGGTGGCCCAGCTAGTAATAGTCTGGCTAATATCTATTTACACTATTACGAGAATGAAAAAATTGATACAGACTCTTGTTACTTTTTTAGATACATCGATGATCTAATTATTTTCAGTAATAAAGTTGACTTTACTCCTATATTTGATTATTATCCAACCTACCTGAAACTATTAAAAACCAATTGCAATATAGAGTCAGCAAATTTCCTTGATCTAGAATTAAAAGTTGAAAATAATATGCTAAAAAGTAATATTTTTGATAAAAGAGACTCTTTTGATTTTAATGTTATAAAAATGCCATATTGGAATAGTACCCTTCACATTTCAATTTTTAGAAATATCATTCTAAACTATATAAAAAGAAATAATGATTTAGTATCTGAAGAAGTATTGAGAATTAATAATTATAAAAAATTCTTTCAAAGTTGCCTAGACTATAACTATCCAGCTAATTTTATTTATAAATATATGTCATCAAAGTTATAGCTATTTAATTATTTTTATTTTAAGTATTCATTTCTATTTATTTTATAGTATATAATTTTATTGTTATATTTCTCAATATATTTAGTCTATAGTATATAATATTCTTGATATATGCTTGGATTAAGTTTAGTTACTAAAAATATACATAGATGGCGCCTTTATTCTTAGTATTGCTGTGTTTTTTGTGCTGAGTCAGTACATTGTGGAATCTGTATACATCGGGTAAGATTAGAGTTTCTTTGCTCATTTATATTATTGTTAATTATGGTTATATTCATTATTAACCTCTCTTGCAAATATTTTTGTTTATACATATTTATATTTGTCTATTTCTTCCGGATTCCTATGGTAATTTAATATTGCAATTTCTATTCTATTGCTGTTATATTCACCCACGTGGGTTTTAGGCTTTTGCCTTAGTTTATACTGGAAACTATTATGTAGAAACAATTTCTGCTGCAGGAGAAGGTTGAGATCTCACAAAACAATGTTTAATCCTGTTTCACTGTCCTAAACCAGTGACAGCTCGAGAAATCATAATAGTTTTCCCCGCTAGATACATTTCTTTTTGGTTTGTCATGGTTCCATGTTCTTGGTTCTTCCGGTCTGATCTTAGGATGCTTGGGATTTATTAGTCTTCTTTTGAATTATTTACTGCTATATATATATATATATATATTTATATATATATCTAGATCTTTATATAAGAGACTAAATGGTAATTCTTCGCCCGGGTGATTGAAAAATAAAGCAATAGAAATGGAAGGGTAAAGAATTTTTTGATGAGTTAAATTGAAGTGAATTGCACATTAAAAGGAAAAAAGTATTTAAGCTTAACTCTGCTCCACAAAAAAAATCCTTTTTGGCAAATATTAAGTCCGTGGATTTAATAGTAGAAAAAAGGGAGTTTTTTGTAACCTTCCACTAAAAACAGAAGTTACGGAATACTTGTTTCGAATTATTTTCGTTTTAAACTGTAAACTTCCCTTTTTTACAAGAAAAAAAATCAATCAAAATTAGCGAAATTGTACAAAATCATAAAACATTACATTGTTGGGCGCGCTGCATCTGTCAGATTCAATGACCTCTTCAACCTGAAATATGAAAAAATCGCTCTCGTCATTGGCACTGAATCCCGGGGCGTGTGACAAAAGGCAGATACAAGAAGGAGAAACATGTTACAACTCACCGTATGGACGCAGCGTCGAAACTATTTTTGTTATGCATCTGAGACATTCACGTGCCTAACGGACGGTTAAAATATATATCACTTCTGTAACCCCCATGTGGGTCGACTTTTTTGAAACCTCATTCTTCACTGACCCCTGCTCAGCAAAAGTAAGTTGCTTCCAAATTTCAAAGTTCTCGATTTAGTAGTGTAAAAAAGAATAATTTTTCTATATAAAACATTTTCGTAAAATTTCGTAAGACCCCTTGAGGGTTAATTTTCGCCAAACCTCTATTTAGCTAATCTCTACTCTATGAAGGGAACATGCTTAACAAATTTCAAGTCTGTAAGCCTAATAGATCAAATACTGCATTAATTACCTATATACCGCCACTTTTACAACTCACAGCCCTCTTGGGGTCTATTTTCATAAACATCTTTTTTGTAGTGGTTCTTGACTCCATGAAAGCAATATGTGGTAACCTCTGGTTACCCCTTACATCCGAACCCTCTTGTCTATTTGTAAGCCCTGCTAGATGTGTAGGTGGAACTAAATAATCCACAGACATTATTCCAATCTAATTTGATTTATTAATTATTTTTAATTATTATGAAACAGACACAACACAATTCTAATTAAAGTATTTAAACAATGGTACAGTGCAAAGGTGAGATATTCTAATGCGGGGATAATATTACAGACCCTCAACTGAATATAAGACAGCTTAAATACGCTCAATTACAAATACGTCGCACACTAATAATACGCTTCTACTCAATACAGTACCTGACTCCTTAATGCATCGGACCATTCACGAGAAACTTCAGGAACCTTTTTCGGCTTGATCAAATGACGATGGCTCCACGTACTGTAATCTTTAATTCCACTGCTTTTCAGTCTTCACTAACCGCTAATTTTAAACTTCTGTTAAACTTCTATTTGCACACATCTAACACATCAACTTCAGCTTGTCTACAACTAAGTATTAACAGATCACTTGCTCCCTTCCTTTCTTTCACTTTACTTCACTTAACTTAACTTCACTCCCCTTCGACTCGCGAAACCCGAATTTATATAATATTCCTCATTTACATAAATCACGGCATAACGGCACTTAACAACTCGTAGCTCTCCTTAGAGATGGATTTTCACAAAACCCTTTCATAATGGTTTCCACGCTATAAATAGAACATGCCTACCAAAATTTTTAAGTATTTACGTCTAACAGCGGCGGAGATATTTTGATGAGTGAGTGGGATGCTTTTCTCCTTCATATATATATGCACTGCTTGTCAATTGCTAAGGAACAAGTAATTTATGCAAAATTGCATTTCAGACAGCTGACCAGTAAAAATAAATTCGAGTTCAGAGGGTGTGATAAACTAGGACTCGTTATTAGTATAAAAGTGCAAACACATGATTCATGCGAAAATTCATGCTTTTTGATGTTTGACGAAAATAGTGCTGGGTGTTATAAAAGTTTTTTCTCTGAGAAATTGCACTCCTGGCGAGATAGATACAAACCATTCAACCGCTACCGGTACGCATGTTTCAGCAAGTACCATCTCACGGCGAATAAATCAAGTTGATTTGTATGCACGGAAGCCTGTTCGTGGCATCCCACTTCAACCTTGCCATCATCGAAACAGATTACGCTGGAGAAAGGAACATGATGGTTGGGATTACCAAAATTAGTCCAGAGCAGGTGTCGGCAACCTTTCAGCTGTGGCGGGCAAAACAAACCTTTCAACATCATTCAGCGTGCCATGCTATAAGAAATATTTGAACCAATTCGATTCTCCCGACAATTCATGCAGAATTGGAAACAGAAATCAAAGTTACAAATTTAGAGTTTTGTGAATATATGTGAATTATGGATCTTTTAAAGATATAGGAATTGACATAAAAATAAACAACAGTAAATATAGATATTACTTTATTATAAATAAAAAATTAAATCTGCACATAAATATGTATCTTTAATTTTTTTTTTATTAAAATAAGAATAAAACTTAAAATATGACTATATTCTTCATTATAAATAAAAAATTAAAATTGCACATATACTATACATTTTTAAAAATATTTATGAAACAAGAAATAAACAACATAAAATATAAGTGTTCATGCAACAAACTTAAATAAAAAATTTAAGTTTTAATGCGCCTTGTCCCTGCAGAACTCTATTTAATGTCGCAAAATCAAGGGTATAGTTTATCACTTTCAAATTGATACAGGATTATGAATGTTCAGCATTTAAACGCGATCTCTTAGTGCACTCAAAATATATTTCATGGGAGAAAAAACTTGTTCACATATAAATATGTGGAGCCAAAAGTAGAAATCAGAGCACATGCTATTTTTTTCAAACAATTAAATCGTTCAGGCAATGATATCCAGCAATTTAAAATAGCTGTATAGCTGTTGATTTTTATAGCTAAGTTATCTTGCAAATTTTCCGTAACTCCGTAAATTTTGTTTCCCATAATTCTGAAGATATTTGTTCAATAAGTTCCATTTCAAAATTATGAATTTTCATCCACAGTTGCTCTTAATATTTATTTAAAAGGGACATTTGTTATTATTCACCTGCCAAATTAACCTACAAAATACGGTGATAGATACTATTTTGTTTATTATATTCGCTACAGAATTTATTTACACCACCGATGCCCAAACTTTTGGAGGATTAAGGACAAACTACATTCTTTTTTATTCACTGAGCCGTAATGAATGATTCTTCATTTTACAAGTATTACTCAATTTTTATCGGCGTCGAATATTTAACACTAATAATAAGACACATTTAAACAGAAGGTGCTTCTTTTACATAAAGTGCACAAACTACAAGCAAGCTAAATTTGCAGAATCGTTTTATGGCAGAAAATCGAAAGTGAAAAATAACCTTTATATAAAAATGTACGAGGCGTTGAAAGGAGAACAGAGCGATTTAGCTTTGACTTATAATTTTGTAGAGAGTGGTGGCAGCCACTGAGAATTGCTCCACGTGCCACATCTGGTGCGCGTGCCATAGGTTGCCGACCCATAGTCTAGAGTGATGTTCTCCAATGAATCTCATTTCAGCTTGACAAATGATTCCTTCCACGAATTACTGTGGAAAGAGTGTGAAACACAGTATGCAAAAAAGTTCGTTCTTGAACATGATCGTTACGGCATAGGAGTGGCGGTGTGGACAGGCATTATGCACAATGGTAGAACATCTCGTTACGTATTTGAGCGAGGAAGCATTACATCACAAAGCTATTGCAGAGATATTATTCTGGATAATGTTCGTATTTTTAAGGGTGCTTTAAGAAAATTCTGTTTATGGACGATAATGTTTGGGCACACAGAAGCGTTGAGGTATCAGACGCACTGTAAAGTGAAAATATTCTCCGTAGCCAATGGCCTGCGTACTTACCGACCTAAATACTATTGAACATGCCTAGGGTGCTTTTGACAGATGTGTTGTACAGTGAACTAACCGTCCCCGTACAGTGTGGCCGTGGTAGCCAAGTGGTCAAGTTATCGGATCATGGGAGGCATGTCATGATTTCGAGACCAGTACCACTAAAGACCCACCGTGTAGTGCCATGATGCACGTTAAATCTGTCGAGAGCTCAAACGTCCTCCCTTTGGTGTTGTGTTGTAGTTAGGAGAGGGAAGTGCCAGTTCAGGTGTCATCCTCGTCACTTAACCATGGTTCAAAACTACGAGGTCCGTCACCAAAAGCCCTTGTCTAACTGAACAATGCGAAATTAGTATTCACTCGCTCATTCTCCGTACAGTGCAAGAGCTCAAAGCCGAATTGAGCTCTTGCACTGGAAAGAAGTGGGAGATTCACCACTCCTTTATATTAGGAAGAGGAAAGGAAGTGGGATAATATTCCCCAAGGACTCCTTGAAAGTTAAGTGAAAAGCAGGGAGAACAAATGCAAAATGTGAATTAGTGTGGGTGGTCCATACACTTCTTAGGGATGACTGCATCAGTCTGACCTGAAGATCAGTTTAGAAATGCTCTTTGGAAATAATCCAAAAAGCATCTCTTTTTTTAATTATTATTTTAATTCTTCTGTGTGTGATACTGTACCATTTTGTTTTTTTAACAAAAATGCTCATCGTCTCTACTAAATATGTACTGAGTTCGATTTCGGCGATAATTGTCTATTCATAATTATTCCGGAAAACGTAACTGTTCCTTAGCAATTGTCAAGCAGTGTAGGTAACGAAAGCTTAAATGAGAGAGGGAAAGAGAGAGTCATTAAAGTTTTCGATTCATCAGTTGGTTAAAACTAAAGAAATTATCTTTACGGTAAACAGAAAACTAAAATTATTTGCAAAGAATTAGATATAAAAATTAAAAATCAAAGTATTAGTCGATTTTTGTTCGATCTATTAGTTTTACATTATTTTAAATATTCTTAAGTCCAAAGGCTTCATAAATAAAAACTTGAGTAATATGAAATTTTAGTATTAAGATGGAAATAAAAGTTAATCATCTAAAATCAAACCGAAATCCCCTTAAATTAAATTTTAAAGCACCATCCTGTGCATATGTATACATAAAATAAGAAACCGAGTATAAGAAAGAAAAAAAAAGAAGAA
>BMAO01012090.1:0-70817 GCA_019973975.1 Trichonephila clavata | reverse complement strand
GGAGTGTCTTCACCACTTGACCATGGTTCAAAATTATGTGGTCAGTTGCCAAAATCCCTCGTGTAGCTGAACAATGGGACGTTAATATTCACTCACACACACTCACTCACTCATTCAGATTCATCGATTCACATATGCCCTTTTATCAACATTGAATACGCCCACGCTTCACTGTCTAGTAGTCGCTCATAGTTGTTCAAGCATACAACTTTTGTGTTCCATGTGTTTTTGTAGTAAACATTGTAATCTGACATATTTTAAAAGACGGGTACAGTGTCGAAAACAAGTGTTAAAATAAAACATGCAATTTTAATACAGAATGGCCACTCCTACGCCACTGAGTGGACCGCAACACATCAAAAATATTAGAAGAGGCTCGTACTCTGAAAAAGTTCGCCCCCCCCTACTTTACAGAGTAAAATATTGCTAAAAATACCTGTTGATATTGATATTTTGACTTTTGATGAGTTAAACATTGTATATAATATTATTAATAATAATATCGATTATAATTCGCAGTATTATCGACAAAAAATCGAACAGTTTCATTTTTCCTTGTACAACATATGATTGATTTCAAATTAACTTCGACTTCTGCAGCTACAAGAGAGGTATTGGCAACGGACCTCATGCAAGTAATTTCCTCTGCCTGTTGTCATCATTATTATTACTGTGTTCAAACGCGCCTGGGAACGGTTTCCATTATTGGCTGTATATTATGCCATTTGAGGATGTTTTGATTTGACGACATTAGTTGTAGTAAATAATACGTAATCACCGGAATATTTTAAACAGTTATTTATTCCTTAATAAAACGTTGAATTTATAATTACTAATGTTAATTAAGAAGAGTTTTCAGAAATAACCCTCCCCTCTAAAAAAGGAAATAAATTATTGCCTCGCTGATTGAAACACTTTTATAAAATTCAGTCATTGTTTTGTATTATAACAAAAGATCTTTTCCCATTCTAATAACTGGTAATCAATTGCCGCAGGAAAGAATAAGTGTATAACGAAATGTCCAAATCGCTAGTTAACAATTTGACTGAAGTTTGAAGACAATTATAAAGAACGTTTTAAAGTCGATGAAGCACGCGGATCCCATGTGATTTGTTAATTATATTAAAGTTCGGATTCTCTCGCTGAAATTAATTGGTTAAATGAAGTAGAAACTTACAATTGATTAAGATTTTAAAATAATTGAGACTTGACAAGCGGCGAAGAATAGTGTTTTTTTTTTCGTGGAAGTCTTTCTAATTTCGATTTCAGAATTTGTGTATTTTTGATTTAACCACTTTTCTCTTCATCTTATGCAATTTATTTATTGTTGCAAATTGAAAATCTTTGATTGGAGTATTATTAAATGTGCTTTTGAGTAAGTAATATAATATTTTGTTTTTATTTCAATGTTTAACTTCCTACTAAATTACAGAAATTCTGTGTTTTTAGATAAATTCATGAAGTTTATAAATACTAAGTCTTTATCCATTTTTTTTCAATTCTCACTACTTTATTTGAATAAATATTGGGGATTTGCTGCATGAATTCAAAGCTTTTTACTTTGAAAAATTTTAATGAAAAATAGAATAAAAGTAGCCAACATTCACCAAGAGTCTGAAGGAGATTTGAAGTGGGTACCTTCTGATCTCTAAGCACGTAACTTGCCACTGGTCCAAAATGATCATTTCAGTCCGGAGTTTTTTAATGGCTTATATGATACCACCGCTACACCCTCCCTACCAGTAAATCGGGGGAGACGAAAGAATGTTATAGGTGTAATGGCGAGCGAGGGAGTTGTTGCTGTAGCGTCATTTTGGGTTTTACGTATTTGATTGCTGCGTCATGTGTGTCGGATGGATTGTTTTGCTGCATCATGTGTGTCTGACGGCTTTTTGCTACATCGTATGTGTCTGACTGCTTTAGTTGCATTTTCTTTGGATAGATGGCGCCACGACAGCTGCGCGAAGGTTGCGTTTTTCTTTGTTCAGCGTCAAGCTCATCATTGAAGGAGATTAGAGCTCGGTACCTTCTGATCTGTAAGCACGTAAATTGCCGCTGGACCAAAATGATCACTTCAGTCCGGTTGTTGTTACTGACTAAAATAGATACCACCGCTACAAGTAAAAGAAATAAAAATATCATAATTTATTCCATAGATAAACGTTACTGAAAAAGAAACACTTTTTTTAAACTCTATAACATTATTTAAGGTCCCCTTTACATGTATACTTTCAGCTCATTGTATAATATATCTACAAAACCCTAAGCAAATTGCTAATTTTTGTATATCTGTAGAAAAATCTAAGATTCGATTACTTTTATTTTATATTTTAGGGGTTATCCTCAATCTTGTAAAAGTTAACATTCGTAATTCACTTCTGGTTAAGAATAATGTTTTCACAAAATGGCAAACTTTTAAAAAATAAAGTGAAAAAAATTATAGTTTTAATACGTTTTAAATAAAAGAGAGAAACAACACAGTTTATTAAAATCAATATTCCAAAAGTTTGATCTTCGAGTTTTAAAGGAAATTTGAAAAGTCATTTTAATGAACTTTATTTGGTTTATTTGGGAAATAATCTTTAGTAGAATCATTTAAAATTTAATGTGTGTGGGTGGTATTGCTTCTCATTAAATGTTCTAAAGAATTATATAATAGAACTACCAAAATTCTCTCCAAAAAATTTCAATTTAAGTATATTGAATTATATAGATTTTACCAAACACATTATAGGTCACGATGCGCCCATTTTAATGCACTTTTTTTAAGCTTCACTTGTTTGCAACGTCATTGAAATCGATCCCCCCCCTAACTCAAAATTTTGCACACTTGTCAAGGACCTATGACAATACAATAATTTAATAATTTTGTTCCATTGTCCTGATGAGGCTCATCAGAATTAACGATTTCCTATTTCCATTTCTAGCGACTAATTCCAGATGCCATTTTCAGATTTGGCGAATAATTCTGGACTTAGCGACTAAAAGATTGAGTTACAACCCTAAAGCGAAAATGTGTGCTCATGATTAATACAAATACAACAAACAAAAAAAGTGTTAATTCTCTTGTCGGACATTATATTCGTAGCTTCTGTAATGTCTTTATTACTTTTTTTTCTCTTTACGACACAGCACGTCGTGTCACCAGAACAGAATTCTATCTCTCTTAATACTACAAAACACAAGCGCAATTCACCGCGCTACTAAAATGAGGTACTCTCTCTTCCCTGACCGTCCCGTTCGAGGGTCAATCACCTTCTCCCAAAAAACAGTAACCCACCGCCTAAAACGTACTAAATAGCGCCAACATTCCATAATCTTCCGCCAACAGTAGCCAGACACTACAGCTTCATTTTATCAAAACAACTAACAATGGATTCAGAAGTGACCGGGTCAAATAATTTCTCACAAACTCTTTTATGTCTAGTGCTGATGCAAGTTTCAGAGAGAATATTGAGATGTGTTTTTAGTGAAAATATTATTGACTTTACACTTTCGTCCGCAGTAAATACTTTAAACTTTGTTCTTCCAGATTTCCTTCGAATGCCTGATCCTACATTTTGCAAACCAGGCCGTTTCCACGTACAGATAAAAGGCCAATGGGTATTCCAGACCTTAAAAAAAATAACACATTTAAGATTAATTCATCAATGAATGCATAATAATTTAAAAAACTGAAACAACACGCTTTTTTTTTAAGATCAAACTAAAAAAATGAAAAATAAATTATAGTTTAAATAAACTAAACACGTTTTATATTTAATCGAACTAAAAAGTAAAAATAATTCTTTCTATGAGAATAAAATGATTAAGAGAAAATGAATGCCAATGTAGTAAAGGTGTGGGGTGCTTTGTATTAAATGTTTACATTAACTCTTCATTTCGGAATAGAGCTAGGAAGAAATTATAACAATTGATATCGGACATACCACGTTTTCACCACAATGACATTAATTGTGTGGTTAATAATTTTATTCTTATATTAAGAATTATCTTTATTTTTTAGTTCGATGAACTATAAAAGTATGTTTTTTAGTTTTTTTAAACTATAATTTTTTTAAAAATTCTGTTGCAAGTATATAAATGCTACATAGTTAAGCCAAAATGATTCATTTCCCCCAAATCCATGCCACTCAAATTTATTTATCCTTGATAATTTGAGTAGCAATTTTTATGTACATTTTTATTTTAACTTTAAAACTGAGCCAACAGGTAGAATTTAGTTAAATGTAATCATAGTTGTTTATAAATTATTGGAATGAAAATTATACTGTAGAATTCCATGCATCTATTACAGGTGAGATTAGTTTTTGGAAACACGTTGCTTATCCTTCCAAAATAATATATTTTCTAAGATATATAAACAACTTTTTCAAATACTGTACATTTATTTCATACATTCTGTTCATCTCAATATTTCTATCTATATTTAATTTTTTTATTTTGTTCTTTGTTGATTTTTATTTGCTGATGCTTTTGTTTAGTATTTTCTATCTTAAGTTAAATACAGTCTGATCCCAATTTAACGAGCCCAAATTAGCGAGCTTCACGATTTAACGAATTTTTCTCTTTCTTCGACTAAAATGAAGGTAAAAATCTCTTATTTATTGAATGTTAAACCCTGAATTAGCGAACTATTTCTCAACAACCAAAAAAAAGTTTTTACTCATTAGTTTGTATTAGAAAAAGACTGGATTTATTTTCAAATAACATACCCTTTTTGTCCGGAAGATAAGACTTTTCTTGAAAGGAGCAAATTTCGACGAGAAAGGGTGCAGATCATTATTAGACTTTACAGGTGCAGATAAGTCAGGAGTGCAACCTATCGTGTGAGTTTTGAATAGGACAGGAAATTCTTTTTTTTTATCTCATCCGACTTCACAACTCAGGTGAATATTTTAAGATTGTGACTCTTATGACACATTTGATGACAGATTGTCTACCTGTACAACCGAAAATGAGGAAATTGTTGATTTGCTTAGCAATGCCAATGCATAGCGATTTTGATGCTGAGAATGACAATGAAACTCCTATCAAATCTATTACATTTTTCTCATGCTTTACATTATTTGAGACTGCATGCAAAAACATACATCATGCAGTAGGCTGCAAATGGCGTAGTATTTTCTTCTCTGCATAAAGTCAAAAAATAACTTTTTTGAGTCCGGAATCAAAAAGATTAGTCAGTATTTTAAAAATTCTAATTAACTGGTGCGAACACAATTCATTAATAGTATTTTTAACTGTTGAATGAAAAGTGTGTTATTTCTAACGAAGAATATTTTTTGTGTAGTTGCTCATTATAGAGCTTTCAACAGATACTAGCAAAATTTTGTATTTTATTCGGACCTCGATATGACGACTAACCTCGATTGGTACTTACGTATTATCGCAACCTGTTGGCGACATTATATGAAACGAAACACATTGTTGCCAATTAAGCGCGTAAGACGTGGCCACGGTAGCCGAGTGGTCTATTCATTGGATCGTGGCTAGCATGTCATGAGTTCCATCCCAGTACCACTGAAGACCCGCCGTGTAGGGGAGCAATGGACGTTAAATCTGTCGAGAGCTCAAACGTCCACCCATTGGTGTGGTGTGGTAGTTAGGAGAGGGGGTGCCAGCTCAGGTGTCGTCCGCGTCACTTGACCATGGTCCAAAAATACGCGGACCGTCCCCAAAAAAACCCTCGTGTAGCTGAACAGTGGGACGTTAATATTCACTCACTCACTAAGTGCGTAAGACATATTGGAAAAAGGAGTTGCCAACTTTACCAGTTATTAAGAGATTTGGCGATTGTTGTGTTAATATGTAGGTACCTCCCCCCTCCCGCTTTAACGAACAAATATTCAGTTCCAATGAACTTGTTATAAATCGGTGTCCGACTGTAGCTTTATATATATAATTGGATGTTTATATATATGACATCTCTTCACTCCCACACCCTTCAAACGATCACTATGAAAATAGGCTTGTGTATATATTTTTTGTAGAGAAGGCTCTTGTGTTATCCTCTCTGTTGTAACTCCCCACAAGGTGGTACTATAGCATATCAACTTTTGCACCGTTCAATCAATCGCCAAGTCACCAACTGGGTAGCCAAAAATGATGCCAACTTGGCTCAATCGCCAACATTTCGCTATGTTTCTGTTGAATCGACATTATAATAAAAATAGGAACGGAGTTGCTTGCGAACATTATAATTTTAACATGAAATAAATACAACAGAAAGTAATATGAATGTATTTCACATCCAGATATAAATTATTTACATTATTTTAAGCGTTCATTACGCAAAATTTGTAACAATGTGCTACTTTTGCTGAGCAGAGGTTAGCTTACGATGTTTTCAAAATTCGACCCACAAGAGAGTTACGGGGAGTTATCAATTAAAAAAAAACTTTTTTTTATCAGCTGTTAGACCTTCAGACTTAAAAATTAACAAGTATTTTTTTCTTCAGCTGATATATGCACCCCCCCCCTTTTTTTTTAAAAAAAATTAATTTGCACTTTACGTAAAATTAACTCATTAAAAACATCTTTATCCTTCACACAATCTGTATTGTTTAATTTTTCAATTCTCCCGAGTGAAGAACGGGTGTACCAGCTAGTACTTATATAACTAACTAATTTGCATTTATATAGCACATAAATATATTTAGTTTAAAAAATGTATGTAACTTTTAATATTATTTTTTTATACATTTCATTCTTATACATAGTTATGCATCATGCTTTATTTTTTTGTCTCATGTTTTATTAAAATATTTTTTCTATAGATATTTTTAATTTCCTTTTAAATAAGGCTCATTCTATTCTCCAAGAAATTCGGAGAAATCCAGTGCTCTTTATCCCCATCAACACACTAAATTCCCATTGCCACCTCCAATCCACAAACCACCTTCGTTACGATTTTGGCGGGAAAAGGGAAGGCGTAAAGTAAAACTGTTGCCATGGGAACAATCGTAAAAGTCACCATTTCCTCACAAAGTGTCGTAAATCTGCATTGAGGCTTCCCATATTTTTTTCCCTGGAGGAAACGGGACAATATATTTTACAGCCCATTTTGCTGTCCACTCTTTTACCAAGTAGCATTCGAGAGTTCCCCTTTTGCGATAGGAGGGATCTCTAGACTACAGGGGTAGAGTTTCCTCATAAAAAGGAAGAATGAAGCTTCTCATTTCTAGAAGTCACACTGCGACTTGAGACGCAAGTGTCTTGCATCCGCTTCATGTTTCTTTTCTAATAAAATGCGCATCAGTTGATTTAGTAGTGATTAAATTGTATTCAAAATGCTTTTATGGTTCTGTTATGGTGTGTCTATCGTTACAATAAGCTTTTAGGCCCACGGATATTTTATTTCTGCTCCATATAATATGCGAAATGTTTGTTTTGTATTAGCTGTAAATCCGTTAATAAAACCGAAATTGTCATTTATGTAAATTAAATACCATCAAACAAATATTTAAAAGGTACGATAAATGTTGCTTGAAAACGGTGCTTATGTGATTTTGTTGATGAAAAACTCTAAATTTAACGGTGTTTGTTGAAATTTTTTATATGTAAAAGAATATGAATGAGTAAATATGAAGCAAATTTCTCTTGAACGATTTGCAATGTTTCTTTATGAACTGTAATCCATTCAATGACTAATAATTAATTATATATTTAAGGTCTTAAAATAACTTTAACCCCTTAACACTAGAACGTCCGTCGGTGGAAATTTGATACCGGGGCCTGTTTACTTTGTTTTCCTTTCCGCATTTTGCAGGGAATTCGAAAATTTTTCGTGACTTAATTATTTTCCCTGGTGATTACACGAAAAACGTTGAATGGTTCTTGGTGAATTAGGAGTGATTTTAGAACTAAATATTTTACCTAAAACGTCGTTGGTGTCATTTCGATACTAAGGCAATTTATCATTATAAAAAGCTGTCCTTCGACAATATATTGTCTACCAAGTGATATTATTAGTAAAACAAACTCTTCAAAGTTCTATCGCTCATTTTTTTTACCTTGAATACAGTGTTATTGAGTTCACAGTGGAAACGAACCAACTATACTAAAATTTTTATGTCTAAGTGTTTCGTTACATAGAGTATTTGCTTATCTGCTAATAAAAAAAAATTAATTCGATTTTTGAACTTAGTGCAGAGCAGACATCATATGAAATGAAGGCTCTTAGAAAAGGTCTAACCCCTGATGAAATTGCTAATTTGTTGCGAGAGTTTTCTGATAATGATTTGGCTCTAATTTAGATTCTGATGAAGACATAAGTTTGATTGAAAGTGACTGTGAAGAATCTGAAGAAAGTACAGATGCAATTGATAATATTCCAGTAAATCCTGATATATGTGTCGCTAGGGTTGGCACAGAATAGATACCGCATAATAATAATATTCCTGGCAGATTTGCTCCTCGAGATGCTTTGCGACAAAGCAGTGGTCCAACAAGCTTCGCGAAACATAATGTCAACGTCAGATTTTTGTGATGTAAAGGAACATAACATATGATAATTACAAAAAATAATATTAAAAAGTTTTAAAACTAAATCCTACTGAACAGTAGTTCTTCAATTATTCAGTTAAAACAATTACTTTATATAGTTTATATCGCGGTGTCAAAATGGTGGACGTTTAAGGGTAATCGAATTCCCGGACGTTCTAGTGTTAAAAGGTTTGCCTGCACAACGTACGGGCTATGGAAAGTTGGCCGTAAATGGTTTGTCTGTACGCTGTACGGACATTGATATTTTCTTTCTTTGATCTGCACTTATTTTTCTTTCTTGTAGTGTATTATTTAGTGTTAGTATTTTGAAAACGTGATGCAGTTTGTCTATAGTGCTAAAATGCTTTTCGTCCGGGTTTTTTTTTTTGTTTTTTGTTTTTTTTGCGGCGAAGGCGGGAATCAGTATGGTGTTTAGCTATGAACAATAAAAAAATTGTCTTTTTTTGTAGCACTTTGGGTAAGAAAAATGACCCCCTTAAGGGGTTAAATATCCTCATACTTTAAAATTAATGTTTCAAAAATAGTATAGTTTGTGCATTTGCATAAAAAAAACTCCTTTTCGTATTCCTGTAGTAATTTGTTTACTTCAAATCCACAAATAGTTTGATAAATGCCCTTATTAAAACTTTATATTTATCCACTCCCATAATTAAGATATTTAAAAACACGCACATAAATATGTGTTTTCCCCGTTTATTAAGTACAAATAATATTCCAATATCAGCATCAATTATGATTTCGTATAGCAGTACTTCTCAAAGTATCAATAATCGCGGCCCAATATTCATTCATAATTTTCATCGCCCCCCCTCATACAATACCAATGTATTGAATTAAATAATAGTATACTTTGACGCTAAAACTACGATACGACTTTAACTTCTTAAGTGCCAACGGCGTATATAAATGTCTCGCTCAGCCAAAGCGTTGTTTTTCACGGACGTATATACACGTCTTTCCGAAGTACGATCTTTTCTGTGCACTGCTATCCATAAAAATTATTTTGAAGACTTTGGAATGCAATAAAAGGACCTAGACAATGTTTGCAAATGATTTATTTATATTTTACAGATTATTTTCTTCTTTATTTCTCCCCTCCCCCAACGTCCCCTACGCGAGCATACGTAGAAAACGGTTGGCATTGGGAGCGAATCGCGTAACTTTTGATCGAAGTTAAGGGATTAATTATAAATCGCACAAATTATCAAAATAAGTGTTATTTTTCGTATATAATTTTATGTATGACAATCCCATGGTTCACTGGTTATTATTAAGCTTGTTCTTAACTTAATAATGTTAAATGAATTTTAAAATATATTGTGTGTGTAGCACTGACATATTTAAAAGTGTAATATATCAGAGTAAATGTGTATTTCATTTTTTATTATGATAGAGTGTATTTTGTTTGCTTACTTTTAGTAACGTAATAATTTTTTTTAAAATCTTTTGTGTTCAGCTTTTCAATATGCTCGCGCCCCCCTCGTAGAGTTGTCATGCCCCCCAAGGGGGTGCACCCCACAGTTTGAGAAATACTATAGTATAGATATCAAAAAACTCAGATTTCACAAATTATCACATATTTTCAGCAATGTTCTTTCCCTGACATCGACATTAATTTAAAAGTAGTTCAATTTCTACTGTTTCTTAAAATATTAGATATTTTGAATACAAGTTTTTTTTAATTATTTAACATTTGGTAGACCTGATTTAAATGAGGATTAAATATTTTTTTTTCTTTAAGCTTACTCTAATAATATTAAATTTACTTTAGTTTCAAGAAATCATAAAATAATCTTTGTTTTTAATTACGAAAGCAAATTTTAATTTAACAGTGCTCTAAAAATGGCTCTTAAGGTAAAAATAAACAGATCATCGATTTCATTTTGAATACATAAAAAATGTTATCACAACGCATGATTAATTAAAAAATAAAATATTTTAAGATATCTGAGCACTTTGAAATGACAATTATCCATCAAATGCATATTTTTAGTTTTATTGGGTGTAAGGGAAAGTTCTGTCGTTTTTTCTGAAGATAAAACAAAATTTATTTAACTTTTTATTTAAAATTTAATCGAAGCTATAATGTTTTTTGTTAATTACAACTATCTGCCAGCTTATCTAACTTCCCGGAAAAGAAATACCCTGCTTTGGAGACAATATTCTTCCACTGCCATTTGTTCCACTTGCCATTTATTTCCTTCTAGAAAAATTTTTTCGGCCTGAACAGATAATAGTCAAGATGGTGCAATATGAAGAGTATATGCTGGCTAAGGTAAAATCTCCCAACCCAACTCTTCAGTTTTTTAAGCGGTGTTCCTTGCCATGTGTAGTCTAGCATTGTTGTGATGTCGAAACCCCACCCTTTCCCTGTCTGGTTCTGTTAGCCAAAGATGAACTTTTATGTAGAATTTCTTTATTCAAAATATCAAGTTTCTAACAGTAAAGGCTGTTTCATTTTCTTTCAGCAACTCACACTGCAATATACCCTTGTTGACTCACCTACAACACAACATAGCCTTTTAATGCATGCCAGCTTTGACGTAGATGTGGTGGTGTTTCCCCTTTGTAAATGCATACTTATTTTCTAACCGCGTGTTTCTGCATTATCTACTTTTCATGTCCAGTCCCCAAATAGTCCAAAAACGATTCCTTTTTGTGTCGAGCAAAATTTGAAGAACATATAAAAATTCTGTCCATTAAATTTGTTTCGCTCAATTAGTGTGGCACCCAAACAGATTCTGGACATGAAACCAAAACTTTTCATGTAATCCAAAGCAGTAGTCTGATGAATTGCAAGCTTAAAGCCCACTTTTGTGGAAGTTAACGTGGGATCTGTCCTCGTCATATTACGTAGCACTTCGTCATTGACATCTGATGGTCTGCCTGATATAGGTTCATCTTTCAAAGACAAATTACCTAAAAAAAATTTCACAAGCGATCTTTGGCATGTTCGTACTTTTACTATTGCTTCTGCAAACGCGTCATACAAGTTTTATTTACCTCCATCGCTTTATACATTTTATAGAACTCAAACAGCATACAATGTCTCAAGTGCACTTTATCTTGACTGACGTTGCCAGTTTTACTTTTAAAAAAACTGACTAAAATCCCAAAAAAGGTGTTTAAATCATCAATAGTATACTAATCAACATAAATGTTTAAACCGGTTTCAGTTGGATCCGAATTCTTGTTAAGGATTGAGAGCGCATAAAAGTGTACGTGTTTAAAAATGACTGAACTTTCCCTTAAACTCATTAAAAATATTTTTTATTTTGTTTCTACGTCATAAAGAGGCCGAGTTATACAATAAATAAACTTATAAAAACCTTAAGCCGATCTCTCTCCTTAATCTTTTAAGTGGCTTTATGTTCTAATTTTATGGATGAAGTGAGTATTTTGGTTTATTTCAAACCATTCGTATACTGCCAACATTTGTTTAATATCTTGTCTAGACAGAAAAAAAAAGAAAAAAAAAAACAAAATAAAAATACTATACCCGTTCATGAAGTCTTTAAAAAAAAAAAAAAATCATAGGACCTCGGATTGTGACACCCTATCCTAAAATGAGCCCCTGATCTATTATGGCGAAACTGAGCATTTAAAATGTTATAAATGTAATTCAATTAAAATTTTTGTGAGGCTGGTATTTATATTATTTTCTATGGGGGAAAGTATAATAAAATAATCTTACTGCATCATAATTTTTTGAGTCATGGCCTAATATATATATATATATAAATGCATGTTTGTATGTATGGCTTCGCTTCACTCCAACATCGTTCAAACCATCACTATAAAAATTGGTATTTGCGTATTTTTTTGTGGAAAAGGTTTTTGTGCTATCCTCTTTGTTGCAGCAGTACACCAGGTGGCGCCGCAGTAAAGCAAGTTCTGCACCGTTCAATCAATCACCAAGTTGCCAACGTAGTCGCCAAAAATGATGCTACCTTGGCTCTATGTTTCGCTATGTTTCCATTGAATTGCCATTATAATGTAAGGAACGGCGTTGCTTGCGAATATTATAATTTTAACATAAAATAAATACAACAGAAAGTAATATTAACGTATTACACATCTAGATATAAATTATTTACACTATTTTAAGCAATATTTACACAACATTTGTAACAATGTGTTACTTTTGCCGAGCAGAGATCAGCTTAGAAATGTATTTTCAAAAATCGACCCACTAGAGACTTACGGGGCGTTATAAATAAATAAAAAAAATCCTTTCTATAAGCTATTAAATCTACAGACTTAAAATTTAACAAATATGGTTTTTTATTCGGCTGAGAGATGCAAAAAAGCATTTTTTTTTTGTTTAATTTGCAATTCACGTAAAATGAACTCGTTAAAAACTTCTCTATCCTTCAATTGTATTATTTAATTTTTCAATTAACCCATGCGAAGAACGGGTATTCCAGCTAGTTTCATATAAATGTCATAAGTACGTCACATTTCTTATAATATTTTTTCGATTAACTCTAAAATGTTTATATTTTAATAAAATTTAAAATTTTAGTATATTTCCTACATAAATGCATGTATTTTAGTAATACTTCTATTTCTGTAAGTTTATTGCAATTTTCTCTTTTACATTTTCTAAGAATTTTTTAAAAAATTCTAAAATTGCACATATAATTGTGATTCTGTAAAGCTCAGATAATTTATTTTAAGTACTTATGGTTAAGTATTAATATTATTGGTATTGATCATTAAGAAAGTATGTATAATATTTTAGTATACTCTTATAAGAACTATATCTTTGAACGTGCTCGGATAGCTTAAAAACTTGAGAAGATAAGACTTCTCAGAAAATTTTTAAACATTTATAGGTAAAATTTATATTAATCATGTTTTTCTGGCCTATTTTGTTTTTAAGGTCATCACGTTAAAATGACCAAATTCTGTCAAAATACATATTTCTTGTTTTTATTTTATTGAAAAGAGCTATTTATTGGCTTTACAAAACATACTTCGTTTGGTTTTTACGTTCCCAAGAAGCGGAGTTAGCATTTAGAAAACCGGAAGTGGGTTTTTAATCTACTAGAAATATATGGGCATTTATATATATATATAGTATGTTTAAAAATGTTAAATAATGGTTAAATGTTTAAAAATTTTAAATAATGGTCTCATAGAGAGAGAGTCACATTTTTTATAATGTTTACTCAATCAGCTCTAAAATTTTTCAATTTTAATAAAACATTAAAAGTTTAGTATATTCTCCATATAAATGCATCTACATTGTTTCAGTAATACTTTTACTGATATAAGTGTTTACTTTTTTCTCTAATTGCTTTGAAGTTTTTCAAATATAATGCAAAAATTTCACGTACAATTGTGAGTTTTGTAAAGTTTCCATCATTTTTTAAAAATATTGTCAGTTATTTATTGGTATTGATTCCTAAAAAAACATTTATAATGTTTTAGTATGTTATTTTTTTAAAAAAGCACCCTGAATGTTTTCGGTTGCGTGGCTACAGCGGACGTGGTTAGAGTGGACACATAACATTTCGTGGTCTGAGCGGACACTGAAACTCATCGTGGTTGGAGCGGACACGTTATTTCTTTTAGTATATTTTCCAATTATTTCATCCAATTTCACATTTTTTCCCTTTTTATCCCAACGTCACCTAATTCTCTGGATTTCAAATTAAAAGACACTTATTAGTTAAAATACCAAAAAAAAAAACACAAAAAGTCGTACTCGAAACATCAAACAATTTAGAAAAATGTCTAACGTCTTATGCTTTGTCACTAGGTTGAACTAAATCCAATGTTAAATGATATTTATGCCTTTATAATAAAGTTTAGTAAGTGTTTATTTTTCTTTTATTTACTTCTATCTTGTATTTTACTTCTAGTATTATTTTTACTTACATTAATGAAACTAATTAATTTTATGGCAATTGCACCTGTCTAATATTTATTTGATTCTAAAAAGCAGTTTTCCACAAAATTCCTGAAATTCGTTCATATCCTGCATTATATTGTTACTTACAATTAATTTTTAAATATTTCTCTGAAAGTTTTTATTTTTATTACATTTTGTTATGTTTAAAATGTATTCGCATTATAATATCTTAAAAATTTAATACAAATAATTAAATTTCATTGGCAAAAATGTATTTATTATCCTTGTAATTCGATAAACGAATCTGTTCTAAGATGGGGAAAAAATGTGCCCGCTCTAACCACGTCTGCTGTAGCCACGCCACCAAGTGTTCAGATTCCTTAATGCAGAAAAATAAAAGAATAAAAAAACACCATATTCATGAAATATATATTAAATTGAATGTTTTTAAATTGTCTTTCTATTTTAATTGGGAAGAAATACACCCATTAAAAGATTCATTCCAAAGATTTTTTTCATTTTATTTTAAACATCGAAACACAACACCGAAAGCTATTAGAGAAGTACGAAAAGGTTTACAAACTTGATCGCAAAACATTATATGAAACTAAACATACTTCACAGCAGCATGTATGAAATTGCACAACATCAAATACATTTTTCACAACTTGAGTGTAGACATATATTAAATACATACATAGGTAAAATACATTAGAACATAATTAGTTAGCCATTGAGCATCAGTTTTTGCAAACGAGTGAGCAACATATTTGCAACAATCTAAATTTGTTGACAGATTAATACGCATGTTGTGACTAGAATATATATTTACAAAAAGCACTAAATGCATACTAATCTAAACATCAACATACAAATGCACAACAATTACATAAAATCGACAATGAAAATGAAAGCAATGCATTTATCTATGCTAAGATATATTATTTTTCGTGAAAATGGGTAAACAATAGTGCGTTTGGGGAGCATACAGGAATGCAAGTGTGTAGAGGATAAATTGAAAAAATTAGGAATGAAATTTACAACAACAAAAATGTACACAGAGTACAGAAGTAATTTTTTAAACATATCAATGAAAGTGTTCATGTTTTTATACTTATTTCTGAATTAATGTGAAAAATACAATCATTTTATTTTTCCGAAAACAAATTACATGTTTTAGAAACATTTATACTCTTTGAATTTAAAAAGAAAACTCAGAAAAACATAACTTGACTTTGTGCACAAAATATCGGGTAAGAATTTAATAATGTTGAATTGAAAATCTGCAGAAAAAGTTTTTGAAGTTAAAATGTATTAGAATTAAAATTAGAATAAACAAAAAAAAAAATCAAATGACAAACATGAGTTTTAAAAATATTATCTTGGTATCAAAATTATTTCTATTAAATGTATATATGTCTGCTTTATTAATTCTTTTGTGTTTTTATTTAAATATATAATTATTCTTATATTTACTTATCAAGGGAAAAAATAGAGTTGTGAAATAAAATAAAATACAATCTTAGAATTGTTTTCATACGTGTATGTGTTTTACAGTCATTTAAAAATATAATTTTTCTTAAAAATAAGGCAATTAAAGCTATAGCTATATAATGGTCCAAAAAACTTAGAACTAAAAAGTTTAAAACATTTTGTAAATTCTGCTAAAGTTTTTGCTAATTTTTTGTGATAAAAATAGTGTTCCTTCTAAAAATTGTTTTCATAATACAATCTGTTTTATGCGCAAACAGGAATTTATGTAAAATAACATATTTTTGGTTATTTAATTTTTGAGTAATATTTATTCTTCCTGAAAAAATTATGTTTAAAATCCCTTTCTTTAAAAAATTTAGGATATTCATTAAATTTAATTCTGCATTTTTTATCTTAAACTGTGAAATAATTTTAAAATTTTAATTGCTTTCTAACAAAAATAAATTAAAAATTGACAAAAAGTTCAATTATTTCAATCACAAAATTTAAATTTATCTTATTATTCAGTGCCAAACATAAAATACTTGAAGCTAATAATAGTCAGTATAAATATGGATTTATAAATCAAATTTAAAAAATTGTCCGTTTTTGTTTTCTGAGTGATAGTATTATAAAATTTTGTTTTTATATTTCTTATGCTACAGTTACAAAATTTTATTACAAATTATTTCATTATATGCTTTTCTGATGCATGCATATGTACAGATTCCTTAAAATGATGTGATGTCGAAGAAATATGTAATATGATTTTGCTTAAAGCACTTTGAATCAATTATTAAGAATTTTAAACCGAGGAAAAAATATTACTTCCTTACCCAGAAGTTATCAAAATAAAATTTATTATCCTTAATGAAAATCTACTGATGTGTGTACTTTGGAATTTTAAATGTTATAAACCTAATTATGAAACGTATGTGTTTGTATTATGCATATAAATTAACTTTCTAACATCTAAATAAATACGATTATTTTTTTTAAATTGTAATGTACTCCCTCTTACATTTAAAAAATATTTTTAAAATAATACTTTCCTTTTTTTCACCAAGGTTAAACGTAAATTGGAAAAATTTATCAGTGACACATCACGCATTTTTAAATTAATATCTTTCGGAATTTTTTTTAAAAAAAACAATTACTTAAATAAACTTTTTGAATGTATATATTAATAAACAGAACATTATTTGTCTGATATTATGATTAATTTGTATTTCCATAAGTAATAATAATACAAATCTATACAAATATTTGTATAAAAAACTAGTTTTAATTCAGAAAGATAAGAGTTTTAAACTTTCAAATCAATCCATTAGCTATAAAACAAGAAAAAAAAAATTTCAAGATCTATCATATTTCAGTGTAGAGGGTTTTCCTAAAAACAGTTTCGAAAGGTAAATTAATTTAAACTGTTACATCCATAGGTCTTATTATGAAAAAAAAAACCCTATTGTTATCTTCTTAAAGATATGATATGTTGTTCCAGCATGAAGTTACAAAAATTGACATTAAAACGTATAATACTGAACATAAGCTAATATATCATTAAAGGAATATTAATACTTCTTAGTAAATGCTGATCTATGGAACTGGCCCCATAAACTCACTTGTAAGCCAACATAGTGGCATTTCTGTTATTGATCATTTAGTATTCGAAATGAATACATTTGTCCATAACACACATTTTCGAAACAGAAAAATCTAACAAAACAGAATGATTAATGTCCAGTTATCTTCTTATAAATTCTACAATTTCAGTATTTCATCTTAAATTGCATTATTTTTGAAAATAATGCAAACTCACATCGCTAGTCCTTTTGGATTTCCATTCGGAGAACTCCATTTCGTAACATCTGGTGAACTGCGTTTTCCTCCATCGTTTACATTCTCTTGAGAATGAGACATTCTCGAATCAGCAATAGTGGGCAGAAGATTCAAATTCGCAGCAGAAGTAGTTGAGCTGTGAGAGGCACTAAAGAGCCCCCTGGTGCTTTTGTCTTGGTTTCCACCAAGATTGATGATGATATTTTTGTAGACTGCGCTCCCTGATGTCTCGTCACTTCCAGTACTGGCACTCTCTTCCACAATGGATGAAGTGGCGTCTATCAGACTGTCTTGGCTGACCGTTGGCGAGAAACTTGCTTCAGACACACCTTCCTGTGGTAGACCTAAAGACGTTCCGTCGCTACCCGTAGCTTGGAGTTTGTTGTATTGGCCCTTCTTCCCCAATAGCTGTAACGCTTTCGACCTTTTCATCTCTCTCAAAGATATCACCTCTTCGATATCATAATCGAGCAAGTCACTGTCACTTGGTACTTTGTATTCAACCTCAACTCTATCTTCACGTCCATCACTGGGGTATTTGTTCCTTGATCTTGGTCTGCTAGAACTTCTTGATGTAAAACTGGTTGTATCATATGCTGCATTCATTGGTCCATGGGTTGGGTCACATACTGAGTGGTGTCTTCCTCCATCACCATACGCAGGACGTTTATGGTAACACCCACCCATCTTGCACGGTGTACTCGCGTACCGCATATCTTCATCGTCATTCGTCATTGATGTCTCAGAACGCATGATTCGCCGTCTCAGGGTTGGCAACAATGCCTCCAACAAGTCGTAAGATGTTTGACATGCCACGTCTTCTGCACGAGGAACCATTTCTTCAATTACTTCTTCAGCATATGCTTGCTTAATCATGCCAACCAGTCTCTTTTTGTCATGACCTTTGGGGGAGTCCTCACCACTGGATGTGCTTCTCTGTACTGGAAGGATGGTTGAAGGCAATCCGGGGAAATTGAAGGAATCGGTGCGTCTGAGACGGGTTCTGCGATCCAGAGCTTCGGCAGCACGAACGGCTCGAATGTGCTGAGCAACGTTGGCAGCTATCTTGTCTTGTTTGCTGATTCGTAGGCGAACGAAAAGATTCATACTGGGTCGACGACTAGCTTGTTCACTCTTTTGGTTTTTATGCACCATATCCAAGGAAAGATTTCTGAAATTTGAAGCAGGGATTAAATATATTATTATTGAAAACATCTGAGATACATTCATTCCATCAACAGACACAAATAAGCTCCTCCTCGATTTAAATTGTATTGTAAGTGAATAATCAAATCAAATAAATTACTAAAAATGTTTATAATGTATGTGTCTAGTTCGTTTCCTTTAAATTACAATGTAGAAACTTTAAAAACACAAGAAATTTTCTTTTAGATAAAAAAAACTGTAAAAATATATGCGTATTTTTAGCGTAAATATTTTTACGTTTGCTAAACGAATGCTGTACAATATTAAGTGATATAAAAATTGGTGTCATTTACCTTGGTACATTTTCATTCAAACAAATGTTTTAAGGATTCTTTTCTTTTTAAAATTGAAGTGAATCTTAATTATTTTAGATTCTTACAATTTAAAATATTTCTGAATATTCTACGATCTAATGATATTTTCAAAGCTATCATTAAGAAGCAAAAATAAGTGTTTTTATAAGGTTACTTCAAATACCTTCGTGAATTTCTGCTATCAATTAAATCTAAAGCGACAAAAATTGAAAAAAATATAGATAAATTTACATAAAAACTTAAAGGACTTATAAAAATAAACAAAAGATATCAAATATTAAATTCGCTACACACGATACCGGTTATTTTGATATTTTTAAACATATATAATATTTTCTACTAGATCAAAATATTAGAAATTAAATTATAAAACGCATTAAAAAATATATTTTCGAAAAACAATAATGTTAAATTATACAAGACAATAATTTAACGATTCTATTTTAAGTACTTGAAAGCAAAAGTCGGCTCTTTGTAAAGTTTTGCTGCGATTCTAAGCATTGCTGTGAAAATGTAAGCAAAAGTATTAATTTGTATTCAATTTTTTTAAACATAAAACGTGCAAAATGAAACATAACAAAACAAAATCAAAAACAAATATCATACCAAACACATGCATGTCTTTTATGACTAGAAATTTTACTTTCTTCCGGAGCAACCTCATTACACAGGAATGATCCTACAGCGTCAACGAATATATAGATTAATGACATAGATTCATCTGAATCACTAACTTAAATAACATTTCTATCTCAGCAGAAGTAAGATCCTTTATATAAATATTGCACGCTAATTTGTTACTTTAGATTTAACAACTATTAATATTCTTTTGAGAAATTTGAGAACCCTGTATTTATTGAACATTTTAAAAATTTGCATGAATTAATGCCGTATTTTTTCAAATGCAGTCGATAAACATAAAAATGTTCTCTGTTGAAATACACATGATTGTAAAAATTGAAGTTAAGAAATAACAGAGTAAGAATAATAAACTTTCTACACTTTTAATAAAATATTTTTAATTATTCCTATTCAGATTAAGAATCAGTTCTCCATTGTTGGAGTAAAAATTAAATAATAAGATGTACAAAAAAATATATAAATTTAATGAATATAGTATATATACTTAAGATAAAAAATGATAATGATACATATCCACAGTGCAATTCTAATTCAAAATAATAGTTTTGAGCTTAAATGAAATTGAATATTTTTCTAAAAGAAATTCAAGGAGAAAGACTTTTAAAAATAATATTTATGATAAGTAATAAGTAAGGGAGAATACACAATGTATATAAATAGAATATAATGTAAAGTTCTCTCATATCAAAAATAATGTGTTTCTTTATTTTTTAAACATATTTTCAGAATTAATAAATATCAAAATGTAATTTATTTCTGAAATATTATTTATATTAAAATCAAAAGTAATATAATATAATTAAATGGAACATTCGCAAATAATATTATTAATTTTATAGTGTTGATTTAGTTTGTTAATATTTCTTATTCTACCAGTTTGCCATATTAAACTGCATTTCATTTCTATATTAAACTGAAAAAATAATTCCATTTTTTAAAAAAAAAATTACCGCTAATGTAATTTAGAAAATTAATAGAAATATGACAATCTGCACAATCACATATTCGACTTTGATATGTATTGCACCCAGAGAAAGTGAAAGATGTTTTGCTTAGTTGTAATGGATATGTATGGGAAGTGTTAAGAATATTATTTCAAAGAGTGTAAAAGCATTATATCGTTATTGTAAACTTTCAGAATAGGAACAATTGTACCGGATTAAGGATTCTTATTAATATAATTCAGGCATTTAAAAAGGTTATAATATTTCGATATTAATACACATAATATAAAGTTACCTTGGTGATTCTAAACTGAATTCTGATGTGGAATGAGATGAATTTCTTGAAACAGTAGCAGCAGTAGGATAGCCTAAAATTATCATAGTATAATTTATTAATCACAGCTTATAAAGTAATTACTTTTTGACATCTTATGTTTAATATATATCCATGTCTATTAATTTCTAATAAAGGAGCATTGCTGAAATTTTGCAATAAAAATAGTTGATAGAATGGAGAACAAATGACATAAAATGATATGTGTTAGTACGAATATGTTATATCATACTTAAAGTATTTTTAGAAAAATTTTGTGTAATCAAATAAAAAAACCTGAATATTTTTATTTAAAACAGTTTAATTATGCTTCCAGAATTTGAATGATTTAACGAGAAAACATTATACATTTAATTTTGAAACTCAGACAAAAATTACTCGTACATTTAAACTATTTTATTTAATTACTTAAATGTGAATAATAATAATGAATACTCTCCGAATTGTGGATAGAAGGGCCTTATTGTTGATAACCTAATTAATAAATCATTATAACGTATAAAAATAATTACCTATAATTATTTGAAATATGATAAAATGTATATTAATAATTAGTTAAAGCATTAAAAAATATAACGAATTGCTTTGATTTGTATAGAGCATAGGTTCTCAACGTGGGCAATAACGCCCCCTTGTGGGCGTTTGAGGCTTTTAGGGGGGCGGTAAAAGACCCAGAGAAAATCAGGGGACGTTGAGATGACACAAAGGGGCTTGGTCAGATTAACCAAAAGGACTAAAAAAAACACGCTGATTATGTAGTAACAAAAGTAAACTTTAATACTGTTAACCTTATGTTGATTATATGTATTCAAATCACTTCTATATCACATTTACGAAAATTCACATAGTTCGGAAGTTCAGGAAGTGGATGAAAAACTTAAAGATTACATTACAATTCAGACCTACATTAAATTGAATGACATAGTGCATTTTAATTTCTGTAGTGCACGTGTTGTCTTTGTCTGTGTGCAGTAGGAAACATGTTTCGTCCACTGCATTTCATTACGTTTGTTATCCAAAAAACAATTAAATATGTTACCCAGGAATTAACGCGGTTATTTAAAGGCTGAAACTGTCAATTTATATTTATTTTGAAAACAATAGTTTATTATGAGTTACTTCTATCATCAAAACTCCTACCTGTCTTAAAAACAGGTAGGGTAAAACTTTTATTCCACTCTTTTAAATGAAGAAGAAATTCAGTAGCATTTCAATTCCAACAATATCCTACCTATCATTAAAATGTATAATATTACACATTTAAATATATTTGTGGCAATAGATATTTCAGATTCGCAAGTAAAAATATTGGGGTTTGGAAAAAAAATTAAATTATAAAATATTTTTTTTAGTAATAGGATATTTTTTAAAACATAGCTCTTGTTTTCACCATGTATTATGTACACTCTTATTTCTCTAGAGTAGGAGGGGCGGTATCGAAATATTTACTAGAAAAGGAGGTGCCAGTTCAAAAAAGGTTGGGAACCTATGGTATAGAGTATTAAATAATAAAAATAAAAGTTACTAATCAGTCTTATGTCGAATCTATAATTCCAAATAAACATACATTATGTATGTGGAAGAAAATTTAATGGTAAGTAAATAAATGTTTTTTAATGATACATAAATCTAACTTTTTAAAAAAATTTTTAACATCAAGAAAGTGGGATGGGGTAAGAAAGAAAGGGCGACAGAGAAAGAAATATTCAGACCTCTACCTATGTGGCATCGGACATCCTTCGTGGTAGTAAAAGCACTTCTATTGTTCTTTTCTGGTCTCAATAATATAATGTAGAGTTTTGGAAAGAAGAGAAGAATAAGAGCAACTATGGCACTGAAGCTGATGCATAAACACAAAGTGATCACCTTTGAATTGCTGCCGAAATAAATGGGGACAAAAGCTACCCAAATGACAAGAGTGGTGTACATTGTGAACCCGATGAACTTCGCCTCGTTGAAGTTTTCTGGGACATTCCTCGTCTTGACTGCATATACCGTACACATAGCAATCAGAAAAAAGTCGAAACCCAAAGGAGCTATGATACCCAAGGGTGTCGTGTTACATATGAGCTCTACCTTGTCCAGAGATGGATACGCAAACATTGAATCAGCAGGCTCCAGAACTAACATTGCACCAATTATACTTGACTCGATAGATATGAGCAGCCATGTTATGACAACTTGAGCAGTCCCACTCATGAATCGTGGCTTTTTGGTTATTATCTTCTTTTTACTGCCAGCTAGTATTCTTGCTATCCTGTTAGTCTTGGTGACTAGAGAGGCATACATCATGGCAAAACTCAAGCCAGGCATAATCCTGGTCAAAAAGCATGAGGTATGTGTTGGTTTGGCTAGCAGAGGAAACGTACAACTGTGGCAGAAGTACATTCCAACAAGGATGACGTAAGATAGTTCTCGAGTTGAAGCTTTGACCACGGGAGTGTTATTGTGAAGAATGAATACAACCATAGTGAAAAAAGTAGCAATCATTCCCAAAACAGCAATAGTGACAGAGACGATGGCAGTGCTGTCGCTCCATTGGATGTAATCAACAGGTATTCGGTCACAATCTATTGGAAAGAAATACAAATTATTAAAGATAAAAGCATTTAATGGTTGACAAAACATCCAAACAAAAGACTTTATAAATTCCCTTGGTAGATCAATACTGCCAAGGAAATATGAGATTTCCGCTTACAAACATTATTTGATTGCATGAAATCATTTGAAAGCATAGTTTCATTTGATTACATGACTTAAATGTAAAAATATGCAATTAATTTGTAAGAGTTTCACTTATCTTTAACCAAAGTTATCATAATATACCATAAATATCCGAAATACTGACGAAATGTGTCCTGGAATTAATTAGTGATAGTTATATTTACTTCGCACTATAAAGCAACATGAAAGTTATTGGTGACGAGCCTTGTAATTTTGAACTACAGTCAAAAGACTAGAACTACACTTGAGTTGGCACCCCTCTCTCCTAATTTCCACACCAAAAGGAAGACGTTTGGGCCTCAACATATATAATGTGCATCGGCCTCTTTTGCACGGCGAGTCTTCAGCGGAACAGACTATTTCATGATATGCCTGCCATGAGTCCGTGACCTTGACTACAAATATACCGTGGCCACTTAACTGGAATTAATAACACATACTGAAACATACACTAGTGTTAGTGCGTCAATCTTGACACACTGCCTCTCCCTCAAACTTGCCAGATCTTCTCATTTTAACCATCACAGCCTATATACCGAATACGTCTAGGTCAGGGGTGGGCATTAAGTCGATTGCGATCGACCGGTGGACCACCTTTACTAATGCCTAAGATGTGCATTCTAAAAAAACACATTTGTGGAACACCAATGCCACCTAATTTAGAGACTGGATGGACCGCAACACCTTGAAAAAGTTAGAAGTAGCCCGTACCCAGGAAAAGTCTGCCCACCCTTGGTCTAAGTGGATGTCATCTGAGACTTGATGTATAAACATTCTGTTCTTTTCAGTCAAATCAACATTCATACAGTCGTCTTACTGCTGGAACGCCTTCGTTGGTTGAGCATTGTATTTTTTGCTATTACAAGTATCCTATCAGATAAGAAAATGTTTTCACGATGATTACTGACAGACTTCAGTAATCATCGATAGATGATTCAGTTTTCAGTTACTGACAGAAATAGTGGCTGTCTCAGATATTGCACGTTTTGCAGGTTTCTTTTTTTATCTACGCAATGTAGGCCAATGAGCCGACCATTTCCCATCATTTGTTTTACACGCTAAAGCGGGTCTACCCTGAAACTTGCATTATTTTCTAGCCATGATGTTGAATTTTGAATGACACGTAATGTATTTAAGCCTTTGTGGTACGCAGAGCGTTTTATATTCAGCATCATTAGATCCAAAAGTTCTAGCCTGTACATAGAAAAGAATTCAGGGAAGAAATGGAGTTCATTTTTGAAGAAAACAACAAGAATTTCTGTTTTTTTTTTTTTTGTCTAGATCATACTTTGTGGCCTGTTTTAGACTTGCTACTGGTCACGACTTTTTCCAGGATTACCTTATAGAATGGGAATAGCAGGTTCTGGCCACTTTGTGACCATGACATACCATAACCGAGGGTCCCTTCATATTGTACCCTACCGCTTTATACTAAATGTTATTGACTGTGCATTTCATGACTTTTTTTATTGTTTTTTACAGTATTAAGAGAGCTGCTTGTCGTGTTATGACCAAAATGTCAGAGACTGGCATAGGATTAAAATAAAATTTAGTAAGCTACATCTATTTTTAACCCCTTAAGTACCGTGAGCGTGTATACACGTCCTGCTGAGCTGGTGTCTTTAGTGTCCCAGACGTGTATACTCGTCCTTTAAAGGGATTACTTTTTGTATTGTGCTGCTCTGTTTAAAACTAGTCCCATGGCTTTGGAATACAGTAAAATGACATTGACCGTGCTTCTAAAGAGTTTAGTTATTTCGGAGAAGGGGTGGGGAAAGAATTTGAAAGGGTATATTCCAGAAACGATGAAATTCATAGTTACGCAGTTTTCTTGTCTTTTGATTTGAGTGTGCTCTTTTCTATTCTTCAATTGCTGTCATTTTAGCTTACCGTGTGTAATAGGAACTTTTTAATTTTTTGTACGAATGCACTAAATGTGATACTAGTTTATGTGTTCAACCATGTTTCAGAATATATTACAAAATATACAATTTATAATGTATTTTTATTACAATGTTGACTCTAGCGATTTTTTTTTTTTATTTTCATCTGCTTATTTTATCCTTTTTTTTTAAAGTGAAAGTAAACAACATTTAAAAAAGAAAATGCGCCTTTTTCTTTCCCCCAATAAATTGCGTAACAACACGTGCCTGGGGGAAAAGGGTGGCATTGTAGGGGGAGGGGCAATTTCGTAACTTTTCCTCTTCAGTTAAGGGGTTAAGTGAATTTTTTAACAGCGTCATCTTTTAACAAAAAGACTAACAAGCTAGTGCGACTTTGATGCCTTCAAGTTCCATATTCCCAGTTTGATATGTTGAAATAGCATGTCAAATGCAAATTATGAAATGTAAAAGAAACAATAACATAATTTACGCATTTCAGAACTTTATTGAAAATCTATTAAAATTAGCATGTCTTGTCATTGATTTACCATTGAACCCATCCCAATCAATAATCTAGGTACTCCTCATTAGAGCAACTCGTAATACGAAAGAAATTTCGAGGGCAGCGCATAAAATTCTAATTTTCGGTCCAATTATCCGGCCCTTAAATCTTTACAAACTGCAGCAAGGAAGGGATATTAAATAAATCAGTCCAAAAACTTTAAATTATCCACTCATCAGCTCGCGTTAGCGGAAATGAATTCGCACGAAAGGGAAGCAGATGCTTTCGTTATCCTGTTGAGGGTGAAATAACCGAAAGAGCAATTAGTGTAATTGAGCTCTTCAATAGAGGAATTGCAACAGCTGCTGAAATTCAGGAGAGACGCCTTCATAATTTAATGGTTATTACCTGGCACCTGTGTATAGGGCGACACGAGTAGTATTGACATTCAATTGCATTTTATGGCTGCGAAACATTTATGGGTTGCAAGGTTCTTTTATCACCTTCGTAGTTCATGAGGAAAGAAGGTTTGTAGAATGAATGAATTAACATGAGGGTGCGTATCTATAATGTTATGGGAAAATATTTTTCAAATCCTATGAATTGAATAGCATGTTTTGTGACGATTTATTCTTGATAGTGATGAAAAAATAATGCACCGTATTTTTAATAAATACAAGAAATCTATTATTTTAAATTCCATTTTACAGGAAAATTTAAGAATTTCTTTCTTTAAAATATATATTAAAAATATTTAAAATGAAAATTTTATTTTTTTGTGTTTGATACATGCTGGTTTTTTCCAAGAAATGTTTCAAACATACTTCTTCAGTTAGAAGTTTTTAATTATGATATATATACAGAGCATTTTAATGATAAAGAATTACACAGTATTTTATTCAAAGTTCCAAAACATTCCTTATAAAACAAATTTTCTCCATGGAATATTCAATTAGTCATACTGCAAATAAGTTTTATATAATTTTGTACAGGTCAAAAATTATTTATAATACTTTTCAAAGTTGAAAAGTGTTCAACTTTGGTAATAATTTTTTTTTCAATTCTTTTTCGAAAACGCTATCTTTTTCAGTATGAATTCCGATGTGAATTTATTCTTTATTCGAAAAAACAAATATAAATAAAAATCAATTTTATTTTGAACATTTTTTTTCTTCTGTTTGTAGGAATTTTTTTTCGTCCCTCTAGTAAAAGAATTTGATAATAACTACTTATGCAATTCCTTATTGGAGAACAGATTCAAATGAAATTTGATGATTATTTTAACTCAGAGATAAAAAGAACAATAATAAATCTGGAATATTAGGCTATGTCAGCGTTTCTCAAACTGCGGGGTGCTCCCCCGTTAGGAGCATGTGGGGGGGGGCGCTAGCATATTGAAAAGCCGAAAACAAAAGATTTAAAATAAGTATTAATTTACTGAAATTAAGCAAATTTAAATACATTCTGACGTAATACAAATTAAATGTACATTTACACTGATTAAATATACATATAAATACATCAACACTGCACAATGATTTGATAATTAATTTACCAGTACATTAAAAACAAGTTTAATGACTTGTAGTGATTTACATGAGCCTTTCATATTCAAAATTTAATACTTATCTTAAAATTTTTTTTATGATTTTTCAAAAAAATTTATATTGTAGCCTTAGCATCAGTGTACATTTGTATTGCATATATTCCATTGTTATTGTAGATGGGGGAACGATGAAAATTATGATTGAAAATTGGGTCTCAAACATTGTAAGTTTGAGAATCACTGGACTATGTAAAATATCGAAAATGAACAGTTAATGTGATATATTGGATCAGTTCCTGAATAAATGAATTTACAGTAAAATGTTGGCTATAACTTCTGATAGATGACCCAATCTAAAATTTCATTTATATATTTTTTCTTCATATAGAGTTTACTTTAAATCGGAACTTTTTCAGGGAAATGCCAAAAAATTTAATTTTAAAGTTTGCACTAACTTTTAGATTAAAGATTATGACACTGGACCATTCACAGTGAAAACTTAGATTTATTAAGAAAGACATTTTTCATTCCCAGAATGAAACATACTTGAAGTAAATAAATCTTTGTCCAAAAAACAATTTGTCTACTATTAGTGATGGATGGTATCGACAAGAAAGAAGAAAAATTTAATATTAAACAAAGAAAAAAAAATGTAGACTTTTCCAGCACTTTCTTAGTAGCACTGACCCAGCACATTCTACAACAGAAGCGATTTCCAATGAAACAAAAACAAAATCGTACAAGAAAAGATTCCAGAGTGAAAAGTGACAAATTGGATAATGCGATGTGGATGATTTCCTCGCCAAACATTAAGGATTGGAAAACTGAAGCGCGATGAAGTGCATTTAGATGATGATGAATGGCTCGCTCTCAATCTTTTTCTGCGATCGATGATGGCGTTGAATCACCTTCCTTTTGCGGTAGCGATCACGGGGATTTCCCCAATTATTTGACCTCTATCGAATTAATAAGAATGGAAAGTCACCATCCATCAGAAATGTGGTGATGATAATGAATCGGATTCGATTCATCATCTTGATCTGTCAATGCCTTACGCAGCTCCGCATCTTTGGATCTGAGGTTCCTAGATGAGTAATATGGATGGGTATTGATATTTTGGGAATTTCATGAATAAAAGCTCGAACTCGCATTAAGAAAACCGACTACCCTAAAATTGTGAATTTTTCCAAAAATTCACAATTCTTTATGATTTTATTTTATAGACTATCTCATTAGCTTTATAAAAATACCAAGTTTATTATTTTCCGTTCACTAGAACAAAAACTACAACTGTTTTAGTAAAAGCAGATGCCATCACTTTAAAACGCGTTTTACTCGAAATGTGTTTTTTTTTTTTGAAAATGCTCAAACGGGGACAGTGATTGCTCAAAAGGTTTTGAAAATAATTAGCTGAAATTTTTATGTATATTCTGTTTAATGGTAGAAGTGCTTTAACCTTCAGATTTATTAATCATTGTTTTATTACAAAATTTGCAGTCTATTATGTGAAATAATCACTGTTACTTTAAGCAATTTCATATAATAACTAAGATTAGGTGCTCTAGTTTTTGTAAAAATTAAAATATTTCATTTCCTGAAAGTAATTTCAAAAAATGAATAACATAGCAACACATCAGAATTGAAATATTGAAAATTTGTTCATAAACTTTTGGTACAGAATGGACCGAGTTTGTTATTTTTTGTCAATTTTTACCTATTTTTCTCATTTTAGTAATAATAATTACTTTCTATCTTCTTAATTTTAGCATATTTTTTTAAAATGTACTAAACATATCTAAAAAGCACAAAAAAACTCCACATCTCCATTTTTTTATAAAAAAAATGTCGCAAGTAGTCGGATTTCTTAATTACAATTAATTTGCTGGCCACCGTAAATGCAACACCCTGAAGGAAGCACGCAAATAACGTGAAATTTACAACATGCATTAGCGGAGGTGAGATATGCAAATGATTAGAATTTCAGCGCAGACACACATCACGCACGCCTGTGGTGCCACCTCAAAGCGCTATTTAAGGCATGGCGATTTTGACGAATTCAAATTCAGGAATTGTGTTGTTTTTTTTGCGGTTTTTTCAAAAAACGATCAGTTATGTCTCGTAGAAAAAAGCGATCAGCTTTTGATCAAGTATCAGAGTTCGACAGAGGAAGGATAGTGGCCTACCGAGACTCTTGATTATCTTTCAGGAAAATCGATAGTTGTGTTGGACGAAACAAACAACTGTAATGTGGATATGTGACCGTTGGATGCAGGAGGGTACGACGGACCGACGTGGTCGATCGTATCCACCTCAGTGCATCACTTCACGTGAGGACAGGCAAATTGTGCGAATGGCAGTGACGGATCGCTCAGTCATATCACGAACCATACCATAGCACAGCACATTGAGTCTGTAACGCATCATTCAGTGTCTGCGCGTACCATTCGACGCCGTTTACAGAAGAGTGGTCTGTCCGCAAGTCGTCCATTGCTTGGTCTACCTTTGACGCACAACCCCAGACGTCTCCGCCGCCAACGGTTCGATGAAAGAAGGATGTGGGCGGCAGAATGGAATGAAGTTGTGTTTACTGACGAGTCACGCATCTGTCTGCAACACCACGATGGTCAGATTCGAGTCTGGAGACACCGTGGAGAGAGGATGCTGAACAGCTGCGTTATGCACCACCAAACTAGTTCTGCACCGGTATTATGGTATGGGGTGGTATTGGTTATCACTCTCGCACTCCTCTAGTACGCATTACCGGTACTTTAAACAGCCATTGCTACATCTCCAAGGTGTCGGAGCCAGTTCTCCTTTCTTACCTTCAGGGCTTGGCCACAGCCATATTTCAACAGGATAATGTGCGACCACAAGTGGCATGCATTGTCCAACGGTTCTTCATCAATCACTAGATTGAATTGCTTCCCTGTCCTTCTCGCTCTCCGGATCTTTCGCCGATAGAAAACATATGGTCCATGGTTGCTCAACGATTGACCCAGATTTCCCCCAGCTGCCACACCAGATCAAATTTGGCAACTTGTGGAAGCTGCTTGGTGTGCTGTACCCCACGAACACATCTAAAGTCTCTTTGAATCAATGCCGAGGCGTGTGGCAGTGGTGATCTCCAACAATGGTGGCTACTCTGGCTACTAATTCTGGCAGGATCTACACTTCACAGACGTCTATAGATTTAATCATTTGATACTTGGTCAACATGTTATTTACAAAATAAATTTTGTTGTGATATCTCTTGTCTTTCTTGGTGTTGGATTTACGGTAGCCAACAGTGTAGTTTCATTGAAATACAATTTACTCCACTCTTTTAATAAAAATTTGTTTAATTCCTTAAGAAAGAGATCCGAAAGAAATAATGTTTGATTGGGAATAAATTTATCGTTACAGATTTTATGGGAATAAATTTATTGTTACAAATTTTAGAAACCATTTTTTTCATATAGTTGCTTCATTTTTATATATGTAATTATTAAAATCAAAACCAAATTTTGAATTTAATGTTACAATAAAGAATTTAGATGTTCATTTTCGAAAGTAAAACAAATGACAAATGGAGAGGAAATTAATTCATAATACATTAATTCCTCGACTTATGTACCCCGACTTACGCGCATCCGGAGTAACGTAGTTTTCAAATCTAGTCGATTCGTCTTTTGTTTGAGGCGAAAAAATTACTAAATTCGATCTTGCTGGGCAAATAAATTTAGAAAAGGATAGTGATGACATCGAAGAACTGCTGGATTCACACAATCAAAAGCTGACAACTGATGAGGCTCATAGAAATGCTTGAGCAAGAGCAGGAAGACATTGAAGAACTTTTATCTTTAGACGCAGTTCAATCAGAAGATCGAATGATGGTTGGGACTTGGGATGGTTGGAATGATGGTCAGCACAGGCATGCTGAGCGTCTTTTTTTCCTTCACTCATTGGCACGATCACCATGACCACGCACAACACTGCACTACCAAGAGATTTTACTTTGCATATATGAGACAAGTGGCAGATCCGGGAACAGGGGGTATTTGCAAATCAATCATGATAACGAACTCGTCTGTTCTTCCCATTTTAACCATACTGTGCTATTTGGCTCTCTACTCTAGCGCGTGACCTCTGGCTTATAGTCAAACGGAAAATGTTTATGTCCTGAAAAAGAAGTAAGATTGAAATCCATAAATGACAGTCAAATTTTGATGGGTTGGCTGCAACCTATCTCAAAAAGGCATTCTATTGTTGTTTCCAATAGTCTAGAACAGTGCTCAAACTTTATCGACCTAAGCAACCCTTAGAGCTATAAGGATTTTCTGGGGAATCCCATAAAAAGAAAAAGAGTGCCCTTAGAAGAAATCTTAAAATAATATTTTAAATATAGATCAACATTGAAATGTCTCCTCAATTACTTTCTAACTACTTCTCAACGCTGTACTTCGCGTCAACAGCCAATAAAATTATCTTTCTTCCCAATACAATCAACTAAACACGGTCCGTTGGTGTTGTAAAGTCTCTCAATTACTTTTTAACTCCTTATCAAAACTATAATTCCATTAACAGCCAACACAATTATCTCACTTCTCAATTATCTCTTCTTAGTACAGCAGACCACGCGCTGTGCATCGGTCTAAAACCAAAGGTACTCGTCTTCTTGGTACAGCAGACCACGCGCTGTGCATCGGTCTAAAACCAAAGGTACTCGGCTTCTTGTACAGCAGACCACGCGCTGTGCGTCGGTCTAAAACCAAAGGTACTCGGCTTCTTGGTACAGCAGACCACGCGCTGTGCGTCGTCTAAAACCAAAGGTACTCGGCTTCTTGGTACAGCAGACCACGCGCTGTGCGTCGGTCTAAAACCAAAGGTACTCGGCTTCTTGGTACAGCAGACCACGCGCTGTGCATCGGTCTAAAACCAAAGGTACTCGGCTTCTTGGTACAGCAGACTACGCGCTGTGCGTCGGTCTACGAACAAAGAAACTCCCTTTCCTTCACTCTAAATTCAGAGAGTCCAACGCTTTGCGCTCCCAAAACAAGGACTCCCCTGACCCTCACCGTCTTGCTCGGAGGTCATCCACCTTTTCCCTAAAAAACAGTAACCCACCCCCGAAGATGTGCCAAATAGCGCCAACATGCCATAATGTACCGCCAACAATAGCCAGACACTACAAACATATTATAACCCTTTTAGATAATTTAAGAAAAATACTGTACATTTTATTAATTTTTTTAGCATAATACTAATGTAATTTACTCATTAATAACATTGAATCATGCTTAGTTGCCATCTACCCTTGGTGTGTTTGGTAACTGGGTTATGTGTTAGCATTTTTTAACACGAACTGTTGCTACAGAAGCCCCTGCAGTCGCACTTCATATTCTCAATTAATTTGTTTTTACATATTGTTTTGTTGCCATATATGTTGATAAATATTTTAACTTAAGTACATTGTTTCAACTAGCATTAAAATGTTTATAACTGTGCGTGTGAAACTTCTGTATTCTGTAAATTTCCCGTCTAAAATTTAGGAACTGTACCAGGTTAAACTAAGTCTAATTTGTTGATACACGGTAAGTTGTTCTTTTTCCTTCATTGACCAACTTTCCATTTTATCTGTTCATGTTTGGTTTTCTCCTTTGGCAAATATTATTTTACAAGTGTCGGGGGGGGGGGGTTCAAAAATGTTTTTTTTATTACAGATGAAAAAAAGTGCTTTATATTGCATAATTTTTAACATTGTCATCTAAATTTGAATAATTTCATTGCAATTAATTTTACAAAACATTGACTAAAGCAGTGCTTCTCAAACTTTCAATATTTGCGACCCCTCATAATTTTCATCGCGCTCTCCTTCCATACAAATAACAATGCAGAAATTCAATAATACTATACTTTGACGCTAAAGCTACAGTGCGACTTTAACCTTTTAAGATCCACCGGCGTATATATACGTCTATCTTCCCCATGCATTACATTCCACGGACGTTTATATACGTCTCTCACAATCCATGCGTTACATTCCTCACACGTACATATACGTCTTTCCGAAGTGCGATCTTTTCTGTGCACTGATATCCACAAAATTATTCCGAAGACTTTGGTATGCAACAAAAGGACCTTGACGGTGTTTGCTAAAGATTTACTTATTTCTGAGAATTTGCTTATTTTTATTCCTTTTCTTCCACCCACCCACCTTAATGCATCACATACGCGCTCCTACATGGAAAACGAAAGCATTTTGCAGTGAATCGTGTAACTTTTAATCGGCATCTAAGGGATTTTTTTATAAACCGTACAAATTATTAAGAAAAGTGTTAGTTTTAGTATGCAATTTTATATATGAAAAGCCCATGGGGTTACGGGTAATTATTAAACTTTTTCTCTTAACTTGGTAGTCTTAAATTGTTTATAAAATACATTGCACAGTACGGATACATTTATAAGTGTAAAAGTAAATTTTACTTTTTTATTTTGTCAGAATGCATTTTGTTGTTTACTTTCAGTAAATTAATTTTTTTAATAATATTTTGTTTTTGATATTTCAATATTCTCGCGCCCCCTTCGTAGTCATAACGCCCTCCCTAGGGGGGTGCGCCTCACAGTTTGAGAAACGCTGCACTATAAAGAGAATAAAATTATTTTGCAGAGTCCAGAATCATGAACAGGATATTTACAATCTAGATAGCACATCTAAAGAAAAAAAACTTTTTAATATTTTGTTATACATTATAATAAAAGTTGCAGGAAATGACTAAAAAGTCAGAAGGCCTGGCTCCGAATTTATTTTTTAAGTTTCATTCCGTGGGACGTGAAATGCATGCATTCATAATTGTAATTTTATTTTTGAATTTTTACTTTAACTTGTGGAACTCCCAAGTAGGGTTCATGGTACTCCAAAATTCAATGGAACACAGTTTGAAGACCCCTGGTCTAGAATCTCTGAGAAAAATATGTACCAATCCCCAAGAAATTTTTTTTAAAGAAACAGCGTACGAATTTTGCAGTTGAATATGATATATTTTAAAAACTAAAGTTTGACTAATTAAACAAAATATGCAGTATTATATGATTGTATAAAAATAAAACGGTACTCACCTGTAAGATTATCGTTTGGCCACCATCCTAGATCGCAATCCTTACACGTGAACTCATCTTCCAAGTACTGGTTCTCTTTGCAAGCTACACATACCCAACAGCATTTCACGCTCTCGGATTGAATGCTCTATCAAAAGAGACGAAACTTAGCGTACCAGAATAATATCTATAAATACGACGGCTGTTTTTTAAGTAAGGCCCGTTTGTTTTTTAAAAAAATAACTGCAATATTTTGTTTCAAAAAACCTTTATTTTGGGATTGTTCATACTTTTGCCTATTTTTCTGAATAGTTGCCGAGTTTATCAATGCACTTGTCATACCTTAGAACTAAGTTTTGAAAATCCTCTTCAAATAAGTCTGCCACCTGGTCCGACAGACAAGAGTTCACGCCCACATTCCTTTCGTTTTATTTTTTTTGAAGCACTTCCCGTTCAGATTGTGTTTGAGGTACCGAAAAAGGTGGAAATCGCTGGGAGAAAGGTCGGGGCTGTATGGTGCATAGTCCAAAACCTCCCAGCCAAAAGGTTCGATTTTATCCCGAGTCATTCGAGAAGTGTGAGGCTCTCATCTTTAAGCTTCCTGGTCCATTTTCGAAATTTGCTGTCACTCATTGCTCCAATGCCATAAATTTCTGTTATCTGGCGATGAATGTGTGCAGTCGACTTGATTCTCACAGTTAAAAAACGGATAACAGAAATCAGATAACAGAAACGGATAATAACCTTAAACATTTTAAGGCACACAGCGAAACTCACACGACTGCTACAAAGCTGGAAATGGCGCAAGAGTGTCCGCAAACGATGGGCTGGTCAGTGACGCAGAGATTCGTTGCAGCGTACACGTAAACTAGGGAGGTATACGCGCCAACGGACCTTACTTAAAAAATAGTCCTAATATATACAATGTAATATCCATCTAGTATTATAATATCTATAAACTATATTTGCAAACTTTCTCCTTTTAAGTTTTAAACATAAAATTACACAATGTTTTATTAAAAAAAACAGTAGGCACATTTCATGTACAGTTTACCAAAACCTTCCAGAAATATATAAATCATGTTATTAATTGTGTGATAAAACCAAAAATGTTCATAATAAAAATAAAACAAATGCGCAAAACTGCTGGAAAAATACATATAAATCCACTTTTTAAATATTACCATTAAAGGAAAACGTAGATTGATAAATATTTATAAGTCTACAGTTGAATTCATATATAAAAATATATTCAACACTGAATTTGAAATTATTATTCTAGTTAGGATTTGTGCAACACCATGAAATAGCGAATATTTTCTAATGCAGAATTATAGACAAATATTTTTAATAATCATTTCGTCAATTGGTTATTTATATCCCAAAAACACAATCATTTTTGTTTGAATAAGAAAAAAAGAACTTCACAATCTCCATTGCTGATTTGAAATAACTAGAAATAATGAACATCATTAAATCTTGAATTTTGTTAGAATAAAAATAGAAGAATAGCAATATACACCTTATCAGTCGTTCTTTCTATCTATAGCTTACAAAAAATAGACTGTTAAATTATTATAACTTCATTAAAAAGCGTTCTTTCTCTTGATTTTTCAGTTCAACTGGCTAACTTGTTTATCCTTTTATCTTTTAATCATTAGCTATTGTACTTATCCAAATGAGAAAAAAATAATGGCTTGCGAAAAAAAATCGAATAAGAGATTCAAACGCTAAAAGAATATAAACATAAAGAAGTAAAGCCTGAAAAATATACGCGCATACATCCAGCTATAAACGTCCAAATAACTAAAACTTTTAAATCGCATTCATTCAAAAATTCCTTCGTGTTTGTCACATATTTGAAATTACTGTAACACTTCAACGTGCCTCGGCATACAAATGTGGATTCAACGAAATGTTTATTTTCTGCCGATAAGAGTCTTATGAAACGGAACGATGGAAATGGTTTTTCGCGCTGTTTTAATGCAAAAATATATGACACATCAGAATGATCGCGGAAACAATAACTAAGACTATCGTAATAATTCGAGGATGCTAAAAGTTTATGGGTGAAACAAATTTGAAAATATTTTTTTTTCGTTTCTACTTGAAATCTTATATTGCTTTCCTGTTGGTAGATAGATAGTCGCAGCATTTCATTTTTTTCCAGTGAAAAGAAGAATTTAAAATGAATTTTTTTGTGACAAAGTTTTATAAGTGATTTTTAAATAAATTTGGAGTATTCTGTGATTTTTTCTGAAATTTTTCCTTTCGATAAAGGAAAAAAAAATATTATAGAATTGATATTCCTGATAGGATTTCCTGTTAGATAAATATGATGGGGAAAATATTTTGTGATTTGATTACCAAAAACATCCGTTGAGAGATTTAATATGTCGAATATTCATGAGTATAAAATACAGAATATTCATAAAAGTTGAATACAGAGCAAAAGATTAAAACATAGAATTTCAAATATTTTACTGGAGTAAAATGTTAGTTTTTAAAAAATATATTTCATCAAACCCATTAGAAATTTCAACATTTAAAAAACATTTAGGAATTGTTTGAATGTTTAAGTAGATTTATTGTTACTTATTAAGGGGACATGGTATGATTTACACAATTTTTTTTTTAATTTAATGATTTTCATATTTTTTTAGTTGCCTCCTATGCATGTATGACGTAAAACAGATTTTGTGCTCAAAATTTCATAAAAAAAACCAACTATTTATTTTTTTAACGGGAAAACTTGAAACTTATAAAGTGATTTTAAAATACTACTCCTCCAGCAAAAATGGACGTACATATATGAAATTTGATTTCCAAGTACGTCAAACTATGTATAATAAAAGGTAGTATGGGGTTTGCGATAACATTATTGGTATTTGTACAATACTTCTTTTTGTGAATGCTTATTGAAAAATCTTTAAAAACGTGTAAATTCTAAATTTAATTATTTTTTTTAAAAAAAAATAAGCATTGCTTTGATTAAAAAATGCATACCAAATTTTATTCCATGTACTATTAGCAACAAGTGAAAAAAATTTCCAAGTATTAGGCTCAATAGAAAAAAAGCCTTAGAATTTTAAATGAAGTCAAACTAGAGTTATTTTATCTTTCTGAGAAAAGCCAGTTTAAAGTTTTGATTTGCCATTGGAATGTGAATGAAAACGAACGTAAAAGTTATCTCAACTGTGCATTTTTTAAACTTAGAATTTTCAAGTGTTTTGAGAGTATAGAAAAGATTATAAAAAAAATCAGATTTGATTTTTGATCGATTCTTATCAATTGAATCATATTAAGCATATTGTTCTCATCTTCGAACTTAACACAATGTTATTTAAAAAGAATTCCTGATTTTTTTTTTCTATTTTCAGGCTAAATAATGTGAAACTGTCCCGGAAAAACTAAGTACCCTTTCATTGTAATGCAACTGCAGCTGTAGTATTGCATTTCTACCCTTGTGCACTCGCATATCTGGTTGGTTGTGAGTCCAGTGACGCAATTACAGTTGGATTGTGATGTTTTTACACGTGTTATATAGTGAGCGTTCATGTTGGTAATAAACCTTCAACCTGCTTTTACCTCAATTTCCTTTCTTAACTGGATTTTTCGCGAGGCGAAGTATAAGCAGATCGTGATGCTATTTAATCACACAGCTATCGAACGTGCTGTATCTAATTTACATAAAGATTTGTATAAAGTTCTTTTCTCTTGTGAGATCAGTTCTTCCCTTTATATATAAATGCACGTGATCTTATTCAAGAGATTGATGGCTTTAATTATGACTGCTTCTTAAAATGTTAGCATGATTGAATGTTGGATAAATGTGTTTAGGTTTGAGAATTTATCTGTTTTTTAATGTTAATAAATTTGATGTTTAAAACTTTTGAGACCTGCCGGCTGGGTGGTGTGATTGGTTTGTTGCTGGTCTTCTGTACCCAAGGTTGCGGCAGACCATGTCGGTGGATTTTCATGATGCAGAAAATCGACAGCGGCCATGTCATATGATCATACGGCAAGTAAAAGATCCGTGAAGTGTCTGTTTGGTTTGGCTTGGGTGCTCTCGGCAAATTTAAATCTTCGTACAGATTCGCATCGTCAGAGTTCAGGTACCTCCCCCTGTACAGGAAACTGGGCATCAAAATTACCTGCGGTGATTGGTATCCGCCTATAGGGTGCCGCACTACAAAGAGATACCAGATCCTGTGGAATGTAGTAGGTTTGCAATGGTAAAACACCAATCCGCAGCCCATTACAAATAAAAAAAATCATTTTTCAGACTTTCATTCAATGGTTCTTGAGTCTCAGTGCATAAAGGATAGCGGATTAATATCATTATAATTCGCATCAATTAAAAATGTTTAAGACAATTGCCGATCCGGCCGACAGTGAAATGAATTGTGTAATTCGGTTTTTGAAAGCAAGAAATGGCGAAATTGCAGTGAGTTAGGGAATGGAGTGAACATGGGTTCAACTGTTTAATGATAGGCGCACCAATGTTCATGTCAAAACAAGAAGCAGGGTGCTTTAATTTCTCAGTGATGCTTTGGTTGAAAAGGGAGAACAGACGGTTCGCAATAAGATTGCTATTTGACGAGTCTCCACAAACAGCTGTTCAGAAGTGGTTCTCTACCGTGGCGTCATCTTTCTTTGAAGAGGGTGTAGACATGTTGTTTTCCCAATAAGACAAATGTCTTAACAATGGTAGTAACTATGTAGAAAAATATTTTTCGAAATGCATGGAATATTTAAATCAGACATTCTCTTTCATAAAAAAAAACACAAATTTTGTTTTGAAAAAAAGATTTTTAATGCGATTTCTTCCAAAACGGTACTTTGTTTCCGGAAATGCCTCGTATTTTAAATTCCAAGTTCGTTTATTCTGAGTCGAATAAAATTTATTTATATTCATATTCTCTTATTATACGTAAGCAATGAACGAAAATTTTTATATTAACCATAATTACAGCAGGCAATTATACAATAATCCATCAAGTTACAAAGAAAAAAAAATATAATGCTTACTACAAATACTTTGGAAAGGATAATTGATAAAATGATAAGTATAAAAAAAGATATATGCGGGGAAAAAACTATATTTAAACTAAATCTGTATGTGCTGTGATAAGAATTATAACTAATTAAATCTATGGGAATCCAGATATATTAACATGTAATAATAAAAAAGTTTAAAATATATGTATATATTTTAAAATCACAATTTAAACCACATTTAATTGGTATAATTGGTATAATTTTAATGTAGACCATTGGGGGGGGGGTTATAATTTTGGTAACCCTATATATTAAATTATTTCAGAATTAAAATTTATTAGAGTGCAGTGTTTATGTGTTGTGTACTAGTATGACCATTTGTAGATGTAATGGTTTAATTTTTATTTACTTTTCAATTCATTATTTATTGCTGAACTTATATATAATATGATAATTTCAGACTTTCAATAAACATTTTTCACGGTATTAATCAACTTCAAATATAAATAGAATATATTTCTAAATTAATGGCATCATTATTTCTTCTAATTCGAAAGAAAATATAATTTTTTTTCAAGTGGGCTTCAATTTTGCATACAAGCCTTTTCAGTTACGACAAGTTCCCGAAATGTGAGAGCCATTTCAGAGGTGGCGCCATCTAGTGGTGACTATAGATACCAAATGTCTAACGCTTCAATTTATTCAGTTCAAGTTCTCGTTGGACCCTATAAATATTGCCATTATTTAATTTTACCCATAGTATCAGAGCCAAATTGATACACTGTGGATCTTTTATATGCCCCTAATCATATGGCATGAGTTCCTACAATTTTCGCATCCAGAAAATCTGTCGACTCCAGCCGGGATCGAACCCGCTATTTCTAAGCCACCGAGTCGACCAAATTGTAAAGATTGAAATGTATTTTTTTTTAATATGATAAATGAGATCCTGTAAGTTACATAATTTGTCATCATAATTTTGTAAATAATGCTAGCATTTTTTGTGACAATTGCTATATTGGCAAACTATATAGTATATATATTTTTTATTTTACTGCTTATATTGATATCTGCTATTTGTAAATAGATAATATGCATTTTTGCATTATTTCCGAGCAATTATTTTGGTAAATAAATGCTCCTCAAAAAGGATTTTTTTAGATAATTAAACAGCAAAAATTTAAGATATCCGATTGTAACAACTTTTTCTTTAAAAATAGGAGATGGGGATTTTTTTTAATTGTTTAGTTAAGATTTGTTTAGTGCAATTTAAGAAAAATATGCTAAAATTAAGAAGAGAAATAGAAATTATTATTACTAAAATGGAAAAAAATAGGTAAAAATTGACAAAAAATAGCATAAACGCGGCCCATTCTGTACCAAAGGTTTATAAACAAATTTTCAATTTTTTTCAATCTAATGTGTTGCTATATTAGTCATTTTTGAAATTACCTTCAGCATAAGAGATATGTTCTTTTTTACAAAAACTAGAGCACTTAATCTTAGTTATTATATGAAATTGCTTAAAAAAACAGTGATTATATTCACATAAGTGACTGTCAATTTTGTAATAAAACAGTGATTGATAAATCTGAAAGTTAAAACAAGTCTACTATTATACAGAACTTGCATAAAAAATTTCAGTTCATTCTTTTCAAAAAATTTTTATCAATCGCTGACCCCGTTTGATTATTTTCAAAAAATCACATTTCGAGTAAAACGCGTTTTAATGTATATCTTGCTTAAAGTAATGGCGTCTGCTTTTACTAAAACACTTGTAGTTTTTGTTCTAATGAGCGGAAAATGATAAACTTGGTATTTTTATAAAGCTAATATGATGACCTATAAAATAAATCATTAAAAAAAATTGTCAATTTTTGGCAAAATTCACAATTTTATGGTATTTGGATATTTTAAGTTAATAGTTCAAAGAGTTTGGACCTTTATTCTGATTTAACTCTTTTTTGTTAAAACAGAAAATAATTGCATAAAAGGCTTCTTTAAAATTTCTTTAGGAAAAATTGTTGAAAACATATGACTGAGAGACTAAAGAATAGACAATACAGAAAGAGAAAACCTTTTCTTCGTAATAACTATCTCCTATTCTTAAAGACCAAAGAGAAAAAAATAAAGTTTTTATAATTAATAAAAGATGGCTCCATAAACTTAATAAACATTGATGAACATATACCATGAAATGTAGCATATTCAGTTCAAAAAGCTCTACAACTTTACGTTTTTCTTTAAATTATCATTTTTAAAACTTTTCCAACAACTACATAAAGAAAAAAAAAATTTTCTTTCATTTGGGCATATGTATCACAAAAAAATTTAATCTATGCAGTTTAGAAATGTAATTTTCTTTCTCTCTCTAAAAAGAAGACTTTTTAATTCTACCTAAATTAATAATTAAAAAAAGAATCCATCTTTTCAGTATCTTAGAAAAGTGTCGGCGAAGAATTCACCGTGAAATTTCCAAAGTTTTCTTTAAATATGTAACCATGGAAACAAAAAAAAAATTGATAAGACTCTTCGAAGACGTGAAAAAGTTGTTCACTAAATCTTAAGGACATCTTTCAAAAAAGAACAGAAAGTAACTAAACAAGACAAAAGACTAATATAGGGATAAAATAGGGTCCCAAAAAATTTGTTCCAAAGACTACATCATCATTTTTCCACGCGTCTTGGAGAAAAATAATAGCAAAATAAAAGCTATATTTTGTTTGTTTGAAAATAAAGTTTATAAAAAAAATCATAAAACTTGAGAAAATGGGTTGTTCTAAGACTTTTTTTTAGGGCTGCCAAGAGCTTTGAATGTGTTTTCTAAAGCTCCCCAGAGCATTATATTCGCTTATTCTATTGAACTTATTTTGGAAAACGCAATAGAAGCCATCACCGTAAGGGAGACAAAAACTATTGAACAAAGAGTTTACATCTGTTCTTTAAAGGGAAATGATCGAAAACATTATCCCTTCAAATCTTTTCAAACACAGTATTTTATTCAAAAGTGAGTACTTATTGGCAATAGAATTACTTATAAATACTTATCAACTTACTTATCCATAAATAATGTATAACATTGTGTTGTACTTTTTATGATCTAATCTTTTAATGTATAGCATCATTTTTAAAAAAAGATGAAAATATTGAATGCTTTCTATTTACCCATTTATACAATTCTTAAATATTTAAAACCTCAAGGCAAAACATTATTTTTTCAATTCAGCCGGCTAGGTGGCGTGGTTGGTTTGTCGCTGGCTTTCTGCACCCAAGGTTGCGAATTCGACCCCGGCCAAATTCGGTGGGTTTTCATGATGCAGAAAATCGACAGGGGCCATGCCGTATGATTATATTGCATGTAAAAGATCCCTAGCATGTCTGTTTGGCTTGGGTGCTCTCGGCAAAATTAAATCTTAATACAAGTTTGCACCGTCAAGAGATCAGGTGCCTCCCTCTGGGTGTCAAAATTATTTGTGGTAATTGGTATCGCCTACACGGTACCGAGCTAAAAAGTGATACCAGATCCTGGGGAATGTACTCGGTCTGCAAAGGTTAAAATACCAATGTTTGCAGCCCCATTAGAACAAAACATTATTTTTCCAATTATGAATGCTACAAAATATAACAAATAAAAATGTAATGACTTCAAACAACGATTTGATGCACACATCTATAAAAGATAAAATCGCAGGAGCTATAAATTGGATTGTTGGCGCCAACTGGCGAGAATTCCTTTGTGTAGATTTGCTCCGAGCCAATTGTTACAACCTTTTGTATTCAGTTCGAAAAGTATAGCAATCCCATATGGTTGGGATCCAATTCGCTTATTAAAATTTGTTAAAATTTACAATCAATTTTTATTATAACGATAACAGGATGAAATAAATTTTTCCACGAAATAAATTGTAAAAAAAGTGTGCATTATTAGAGCTAAAAGTTTCCTGTCTAAAGATATAATTTCAAGAAATAAAAAGTAGTGTCTTAAAAGCCTAAACACAGATGAGAAGCATTTTAAATTACCAATAATCGTTCGTACTTTATTTCTTTATTTTATTGATTCGTAAAAAATCATCTTCCTTGGAATCATATAGTTTAAGTTATATTTATTTCTTTTCTAATTATTACAGAATAAATACTCAATATGTTTTAGTTAAACTTTTCTCGAATACATTGTTTTCATGTTGAACAATAACTAAAACTTAATATTGAAGTTATTTTAAATTAAAATAGGCTAGTTGATAAAAATATGTATTGATCTCAGGCTAAGTGATGATACAAGGTGTGGTACAAAAAAAAAAAAAACTAAGTGGGGCTTGAAAAAGTGGAGTTAGCAACAGCTGTTCTGGTGTCGTCATCTAACGCACATCCTCTATCCATGTGCTTAGTTTCGCCATAAATTATCTCGCCAGTTGGGAGAACTGCGTCATTGAGTAAACACATGCAACTGCATTCTACCGGTAAAATGTCGATTCAAAACCAAGTTTCTTTTGAAACTTAAGAAACTAGAAAATGAAAACAAGTCAAATATTAATTGAGGCTTATAAAGATGAAACTTTGTCTCATTCACGTATGTTTGAAAGGTATAAAAGGTTTTTAGGGGGAAGATGATGAACCTGCTGGGTACCTAAGATCAGCGATTACAGACCAAAACATAGCTAAAATTCGTGATATGAGTGAGTTTTCACTTACATCAGTAGTCAGACTGTTAATCAACACAACTACATTGAAGTACTAAAAAGACTTCGTGAAAAAATTAGGAAAAAAGGCCAGAATTGGGGTGTGATGGATGGCTGTTACACCAAGACCATACACCTACTCACACGGTCCTATTTGTTAAGCAGTTTTTGACCAGCAAAAACATTACTATGATGGGGCATCTTCCTTATTTACTTGATTCTGGTCTCACGTGACTTTTTTACCATTTAATCTTGCTTAAAGGAAACCCACTATACCTTAGTGCAAGAGCTTCGGGCAAAAATGGTGAATCTCCAGAAGGGTCTTCCAAAAATTTCGTTCCAGAACTGTGTGACGGGTGCTTACGCGTTTCACTAACCTCCTCACATTCTTTAAATGTTTTATTTATTTCAACCAATCTCCACCGGGAGCCAAAAGCGTGATTTATGCAAATGAGATATTTTATATAAGTTCGGGTTTAGCGAGTTCGAAAAAGGAAATGAAAGGGGGAATGAAATGAAGAGAGAGGAGAGTGAAATGAAATGAGAAGTGCCTTTTTAAGTGTAAACGTTGCAAGTAGAGTCTACCGTATGTTGTGGATATAATTAGTTTACGAAAGAACTGTGAGATAATTGAGAAAGAAGTCGCCCATTAAAGGAATACAACCCAGATATTAAAGAAGCAGCTTGACGAACCTGTCATATCTTAAGAAATCAGGTTAGTTTTATTTATCCCAATTAAATATAAGTGTGTAACTATAATTGTACGCGTCGACTCGCCTTAGATTCAGATAAGATTCCGTCGTTCATGATTTGAATCCTTCTCATTCTCCACTGTGATTTATTGTTCTTAAAGTTGAATAGTATTTGTGTAATCTCTTAAAAAAAGTCAATAAATAAGATTGATTTGCGAAAATAAGTAGTAATTTATTATGAATTCAACACATCCAAATTTAGGTAATAACCGAAGGGGAGTTGATAATCTTAGAGGTAGCGATAGGCTACGACAACTGTTACCAGCAATGACATTACCGTATGTAGAAGTGTATGAATGCTGAAGGGAACTACTTTGAAGATGATAATGTCACGGTGAATTGATTCGTCATGTAAAATGATTTATTGGACTAGTCTTGTTTTTATTGTGCCACACTCTGTATTAATTATCTATATAGTATAGTGACAATGATGAGGTTGTGTAAAAGTTAATGCAAATAAATTATAGTTTAAAAAAATTAAAAACACGGTTTTATACTGAATCCAACTAAAAAGTAAAATAATTCTTTATGTAAGAATAAAATGACTAAGGAGAAAATAAATGCCATTGTCGTAAAAGCGTGAGGTGCTTTGTACTACATTTTTGCACTAACTCAGCATTTTGGAATAGAAGTATGAAATTATAACAATTAATATAGAGCCCCCCACGCTTTTACCTCAATAATATTAATTTTCTCCTTAATCATTTTATTTTTATATAAAGAATTACTTTTTTACGTTTTAGTTGGATTCAGTATAAAAGCGTGTTTTTTAGTTTTTTTAAACTACAATTTATTTTATTCCCATTTTCAGAAAAATAAGACAATTGTGCTTATATTATGGTAAGAAATTGTTGACACAAACGTTTTCGCTTTTATAGGGTTACAACTTAATCTTTTAGTCACCAAATCTGGAAATGGGATCTGGAATTAGTTGCCAAATCTTAAAGTGGTATATATAATTAGTCGCCAAATCTGAATAATCATTATTCCTGATATCCTGATGAGGACAATGGAACAAAATTATAAAATTATTGTATTGTCATCGGTTCTTGATAAGTGTGCAAAATTTCGAAATCATCTGACTTTTTAAAGTGGGTAAAAATCGAGTTCCAAGATTCCGTTACATACAAGTGAAACTTATAAAAGCGTGTTAAAAAGTTGCAGAGGTTCACTGCATCTTATATTTTTCTCTACCAAAGGTTACAGGAATACTTGTAAAAATACTTATTTTTGTACCAAAGAATTTTAGAGAGTTGTAATGTTATAAAAGTTTATATGCCATTTTAGAAACAACTGTACTATATTTACATTTGTAAACGTTCGTAAAATTTAAGTGAATATTATTGACTGTGTCAGAAATCAAACAAAATGATTTGTATTCACGAAATAACTACAAGGACTTGATTTTCACAACTTAAAAGCTTATATCACTGAAGTTAGTAGAAAAATAAAATGTCATTGAACACATTTTCTCTTTCTGCATACAGTCGACAAGAGATCTTGTGAAAAATAGGTACAATTATAAATGAAGTAACTCATTAAAGCATATTTGTTAAGGAATTCTTCAGGTTGTTGAAACGAAGCCAAAATGACTATATGATGTATTTAAAAATGTCAATTCAGCAGAGAAGCGAAATTCCGAACTTTTCGGTAAATTACAGACAGATCATTTGTATTAAATAAGAGTTTTCAATAATGAAAGTATTGAAAATTCCCGATGTAATTATTTAACGCTTAGTTCCAAGTTAGAAAATTAATTGTGTTACGATAAAAGATTCTTTTTATATATTTAAAACAATGTATCATACATGGAAAAAATATAGCTTTTGCATTGTTTTAAAATATTAAGTCAAATTTAATTGAAGTATGGTCAAATTGAAAATATTTATAATATATGGTATTTTGAAGAAAAAGTAAATCTTGCAATCCTTCAAGGAAACAAGTAATATAAAATATTTTAAGTCAATTCCTACTTCGTTAGAAAAACGTACTGGCGCCATCTGTTGAAGACAGTTGTAACTTCAACAGAAATAACGTAGAATAAATTTAAAACTAAAAAATATAATTTGATTAATGAATTAGTATTTGAAAAAAACTGTATGAACATCAAGTGTCATCCACATTACAAGTTTAAAGAATGTATTTGAACTTGAATGGATGAATAGAAAGTATTTTACTAACGATTGAAAATATGAAGAAACGTATATAAATAAAAAAATATATAGGGAGAGAGTGAACTTATAAGGAATTTAAAATACAAAATTAATATGTTAATGAAATTAATAATAGGATTCAAAGTATATTCTTGAAGAGATGAGTGTTTTATTAAGTCGCTCTTAAAAAAACACGAGGGTTACTGGCAACGGACCTCATAATTTTGAACCATGGTCAAGTGTCGAGGACAGCTCCTGAGTCGGAATCTCTCCGAGCTTCCACACCACGCGTACGGGAGGACTTTGAGTCTCCTACAAATCTAATGTGTATTAGCCCCTCCACACGGCGGGTAATAAGTGGCACTGGGGTTCGAACTCATAACAAGCTGGCCACGAGTCTGTGAACATGAATACTAGTCTACCACGGCCTTTCATTAAGGGATGAAGTAGAATTTCAAAATTAAACATACATTCAAGGAAACAATGTTTTAAGCTAATTGTTTTTACATTCTAAATACATTACACTTATTATTATTGCCTTGTAAGGAATTCATAAAAGTAAATAATATTTTCTACATTTCATAGTTAAGAAGTGATACGCAATTCTTTTTTTGAATTCATCTGAGTAAAATTATAAAACTATTGAAGTGCTTTACAAATTAAGCAACAAAAATTTATTCCTTAGAATTATTTATTTATTTACAGTTTCCAAACACTTAAATATTAACTTGTACTTTCTTGCTTAAAAGTTTTCGGGCTAAAAAATATATAGTCATCAATTGTTGAAAAATGTACAGAACCAAGTACTTGAAAAAAGAGCATATACCTTAACTTTTCCTCTCTCGCAAGGTTTACTACACACAGATTCTGGTAGTCCATTTGTAACATGCTGAGGATTCCAACGGAAAGGCTGGAAGATGTCCAGTTTGCCACTATCCCAAGAACCGACATGTTTGTAGTCATAGGAATTATTTTCTGGTATAAATTGGAAGTTCATAATGTCATACCTGTGAAAAAACATTCATTAAATAAAAATACCGACAAAATAAGTTTCTGTACCATTAAATCTATTAAACTGTCCTCTTTTAAGAATAATCTTTCTCTAATTTTTAGTTTATCATTACTTTCCCCTTCCGTTACGCAGAAGGAAAAAAAAACCTTCAATATTTTCACAACTTTGATTTGTATATTCAGTTTATTATACGACTAGAATTGATTACCTATTCATTACATGTTTAATAATTCTTAGATACATTTTTTTTCTAAAATATGTTATACATTCCTTATTTCTCAATTTGATTTACGTTAAAGAAAATTAAATTTACAAGAGTAAATTAGTCACACGTAAGATTCCTAACTTTTTCCTAAGTGGTGCCAGGGATGTTTTGTCTCGATAGCTTAAAATATAAATTTTCAAATAGATATAATTCCTTGAAGTTAAAATTAAATAATTAGATTCTTTTACACATTATTTATAAAGAAATGAGGCTTTAAAAAAGTGTAAAAATTTTTTAATGTAATTGTAATTTTAAAAAGTATAAACATATGAAAATAAGAAACATTTCTGTATGAAGTATTAAGTAAATTTTACGTTGCGCATATTTTCTAAATTGATAGCTTTTGATGTATAAAACTTTATAGAATTATAAAATGTATCATGCTTTTAAAACCCTACCTAATTTTAGTAATATATTTTTTTTATTTCAAAATATTTGAAAAATATTAAATTTTTATCAGAAAAAATCATTTTTTTTTGAAAAAATTATTCTTTTATTTGCATAAAAAAGCCACAGTGTAATAAGGATATGTGTTTAACTATATAAATCAACTTATTGCTAATAAAGTTATAACTACTATTCTTATCATGCGCAACGTAAAACTTAGTAAGAATTTCTTACTAGCTGGTATAACAGTTCTTCACACGGGAGAATTGAAACAAAAAAAAATAATATAGATTCAAGGAAAAATTATTTTCTTATGTGTTAAGGTTTAAGTGCATCGCAAATTAAACAAAAAAATGTTTTTTAGAATATTTCTGCTCAACAAAAAATTAAATTTGCCAAATTTGAAATCTGTAGGTCTAATAGTTGAAAAAATATTTTTTTTTATCTATAAAGCCCCCACAACACCCATGTGGGTTGACTTTTGAAAACCCCCTTCTTATCATATCTCTGCTCAGCAAAAATTATGTTTTCCAAATTTCAAGATAGTAGGTTTAGTTATTGATAAAAGAGATTTTTTTGTTTATACAAAACGCCCTCGAAACCACTCTTGGATCTCATTTTTAACAAAACCCTCTCTTAGAGGATTTCTAGTCCATGAAAGAAACATGCCAGCTAAATTTCAAGTCTAGATTTAATAGTTTGAAAAAACAGAATTCTATTTTATCTATAACATCCCTTTTACCCCTTGCGGCTCAATTTTCGTAAATGTCTCTTTTGTAGTGATTCTCTATTTTTGAAAGAAATATACAAGCCAAATTTCAAATCTGCAGGTCTAATAATTAAAAAACGTGAATATTTATCAATAATGACACTTAATCCCATCTAAATCTTTTTGTGGATCGATTTTCGCATAACCACTTTTGTAATGGATCACTACTCCATGAAAGAAACATGCTTACAAAATTACAAGTCTGTAGGTCTAATAGTTCAAAATGGGAATATTTATCCACCACGCCAATTAAGTCTTCACACCACCCCTTGGCGGTCGATTTTCTCAAAACCCGTTCTAAGAGGAACTCCATTCCATAAAGGAATTGGTCTATCAAATTTCAAGACTGTACATCTAATAGCTTAAAATGGAAATAATTATCTGTAACGCCTCTTAATCCCCCACAATGCCATTTGGGAGTCGATTTTCACTAAAACCATTCGGGTATGTACTCCATAAAAGGAATGTGATTACCAAATTTCAAGACTCTACGTGTAATAGTTAAAAAATGGAAATAATTATCTATAACACCCCTTAATCCTCCCGCAACGCCACTTGGACATCTATCGGAACATAGTTTTACTAACTCAGAGACCTTCGCGGGCATGTCCCCAAAGTTTCATCGCAATCGTCATGAATAGCTTAGGGAAAGCATAAGAGACGCACACATTCATTTTTATTATTTTTTATTTTCATATGCTTATAATTCTTTTAATTATGATTACATTTCAAATATTTTAAACTTTTTTGAAACCTCATTCTTTTATAAACGTGTAAAATAATAGAATTATTTAATTTTAACCTCAAGGAATTGTATCTTTTTGAAAACTGCTTATTGTTTCAGTTCTAGGGACAAAAATAACATCCCCGAGACCCCTAAATTAGATTTTCTCGGCTTCAGAAAAGGAGAGAATGACGTATTTTCAACTCTTTTATGGTAACAACTTCCAAGAGTATAAACTTGTGTTTTTTCCCTGGTTCAAATTATCTCTAAATTTAATATTTTTTTTTTCCAGATGTAAATATGCAAGCTTACTTTCTAGCCTCAGTGTAAGATGTTTTTATTTTAATAAATAATTTTAAAGAATTGTAAATATCCAAAGCATACTAACAACACCCCACGCGAGGAAATACTTCGCTGATTCAAGTTGAATGACGTTAACGAATTAATTTGGTGGATTTTAATCGTAATATTGTTCAATTTCAGATGAATGAATGTAGTCTGTTGTTATTGCTAATGTCACCTGTCTTGACGGTGTCAGCTCAAGGCCCACGGAATTTGCCATGGCAAAGGGCTATATTGTATGCGTGTCGTTGACTGTAGCTTTGATCATCCTAGCTTTCCAACCTATTTTTGAGAGAGAACACCTTAGGGGTGGTCATGGAGCCTCCCACCTCTCTTCCACTTCCAATCTCAGGAGAAGACGATCTTCCCGACGGCTATTTAGAGTATCCCCATGCTTCGAATGCATTATACATTTACAAACATCCATGCTCTCTCCGAGATTCGAACCCAGTCACAGCAGTCAGAACGGCTAACCACTAAACCGCTAGGTGGTATGAGTAGTCTATTTGAATGCATCATTAATAACTTTGAAATATTTTGAAATAATTCAACTTCTCGTGTTTGTGAACAAACCTATCCGAATACTAATATTATCAATACTAATAATCCGAATTTCACTTCACGATTTGATGTAATTTTAAATGACATAAGAAAACTTTCACCCAGATAATAAAACGTCCAATAGTATTATTCTCTAGCTCTCAAAGAAAAAAAATATTTCAAAGTATTTCGATTTCGTTAAAAATAATAGAATAGTCGATAAATGTCGTGTCAATTCCTCTTAACGAGATTTTGATGGTTCTAGCTATAATAAGATTTTGTTTTAGAAAGATATTTTTAAAACTATGAGTAATGGAATCTTTAGACCTAATAAAATTAAAAGTGTGAGTTCATTAAATTCTCCAGAGGAATTTCATTCAGTGTTTTTTTTAAACATTCTGCATATAAAATACGCATTGGCACTAGGATTTTCTTGAAAATGAATTTAAGTGTATTTCTTACTTTTTTTTGTGCACGCAAAACGATCAAAAATGTAGTTTTATTATAAATATTTATATATATATATATAATTGCCCTCACACAATCGTTACGAAGCAAATTGAACTTTAAAAATATATTATTTACAAGTATAGATCTCGTTCATATTTATACTTTTTATCTAATTCAAAAATATTTAGATTATTTCTTTTACAGTTTAGAATAAGCATGAAAAATTTACTTTCTTGTGCCACATACTTCATCGAGAACTTTTAAGATTAAAGTACTTCATGTTTTGCATATTCTTCACATTTACTCAGCAAAAATGCATATATTCTGTCTTAATACTTGTGCGTATCAGAACGTTTTCTCATTCGTTATATAGAAAATGTGGAGAAAAATCTTTTTTTATATATATGTTGCAAATATAGTGTACTTAGGAAAGATACTTGCATTGGTGAGATGTATGCCATATGTGTTTTAAAAAGGCATACAGTAAATGAACTCATCAAGAAAATTTTTCAAGCATGCCTGTTTGGATACAGTTCTTTTGTGATAAATTTTTTATCTGAATTTTTAGAGGTATGCATCTAGTCCTCTCTAAATAAGCTTAACAGAAAAATACTAGACATCAGAGAAAATATTTTTACAGTATGCGCTACCCCAAAAGTAACTCTCCTCCTAATAATAATTTATATGCCTATAATTTTTTTTTAACTCAAAACTATGAATAGGTAAAACTTAATTGTTATCAATATTACTTATTCACGTTTACAAATGTATTAGAAATTATTATAGGACTAAATGTTACAAACTCTTTAAAATACATAAAATGCTTAAAAATAATGACACTATTCTTCAATAAATTTATGAAATAAAATTTAAATAAAAGATCAGTTTAAATTTAGTCGCCATTAAAATATTTATTTAAATAATACTAGTAAAGACAACTTAAAACCAACTGATGAAGAATAGCCATTTGCAAATGCGTACAAAATAATATAATCCCCATTATTCTACTTGAGATGCGATTCTTTGAATTATTTTTTATTTTTTATGATTACTGAAAAATAAATTACATTTCTAGAAAGATGATTTATCAAACAAATATACCATTGAATGAATTTAGAACTATAATTAAAACCAAAATATTTCTATTTAAAAAAACGAATGCAAAATTATTTAGGTACTCTAAATAAAACAAAGATTATATATACTGATGGGGGATACCCCTGTCTGCCTAGCCAACCGTTGTTGTTGCTAATCGAGGCCCAGAAATTCATCGCGACAAAGGGCTTGAATGTAAGCCTGTCGTTAGCCATAGCTTTGAGCAGCATTCAGGTGATACTACGATTTGGTACGCTTTTACCCCAATTTTGAGGAAGAACACCCTTACGGTGGTCAGGGGCCTCCCACTTCTCTTCCCCTTTCACTAATCTCACGAGATGACTTGTGGCTTGGCTTCAATTTCGAGTACCTTCATGCCACGAAAGGCACAAAACATTTACAAACGAACATGCCTTCTCCGGGATTTGAACCCAGGCCAACGGCACAGCAGTCAGCGTCACTAACCACTGTACCAAATGGGCGGCATAATAGTTACACAATTGTTCATACTCATTGCTCAAATTGTAAAACACACAGTTACGATCTATATCTTATTTATTAATAAACTTATTACAGCATCACGAAAATCTTTATCTGTTCTCTATATATAAAATAAATATTACAGTTTTAAAAAACTAAAAAACACCATTTTATAGTTAATCGAACCAAGTTGTAACTTAATCTTTTAGTCGCCAAATCTGGAATTAGTCACTAAATCTGAAAATGGGAAATCGTTAATCCTAAAGGTCCTGGATAGGACAATGGAACAATATTATTAAATTATTGTATTGCCATCGGTTCTGGACAAGAGAGCAAAATTTCGAAATAATTTGATCTTATAAAGTGCGTAAAAATTGAATTCAAAGATACCGTTACATACAAGTGAAGCTTATAAAAATGGTGTTAAAAAAGTTACATTTATACTTTGATTCCCAGAAAGCACATAATTTGACTTTTAAATTTTCTTACAAATACAACATTTATAATATGATGATTTAAGTAATACTCATAAAGCACACAGAATTCAATCTTACAAACTATACCACCTATTATTATTCACTGTGTCTACAAAACGCTTCGTTAGAATTGTAATTTACTTTTTGCAGCTGAAATGGATAGTTACAATGAATCTTATAGTGCAGAATTAATTATCATTTTCTGTACTTATAAATTAAAAACCTAACGTCCTTGGTAGAAATTAAGAAAAATAGTAAAACATTTAACGCTCCGAACTGACAAACTGCACAAAACTGAACAACCTTTCATACAATTTATTAACAATACTAAAAAAGAAGCGGAAAATCCAATACAAGCTGTCATAACCATTCTTGCACCGTTGCGGACGTAACTCGATGCATTACTGCTACCAGAAACCTCAATTCCTTCGTTCTCTTTGACATATTTCATGTAGAAAGTAGAAAGGCAACGAGGCCCAGTATCACATATCACAAAATGACAGATCAATTCCGTATATATTATACTCATGTGTCTGTTACGGAAAGGTCAGTTCCCGAGTGACACCCAAGCACCCGCTTGATGGTGGACAGACCACCCTTCAATGTTGGCATTAATTAGGCAAGCGTCCGTCAGAACTGGCCTGATTAATTACGGCCGCTGTGTCGTGGGTGATGAAGATAGGTTATTTTTCCATCGTCCTGCGTTTTGATATTGATTGGAGTCGAAAGGGAATGTCCGTTGAATAATTAATATAGAAAGAGTTTCCATTAAAACTTGGTGTTGTTTAACTTATAATTAGAAATGTTGTTGTGAGCAGGGGAAGGGGTTTCTAGAGAATTCCTGTATATCCTCTAAATGTTTTCCAAAAATCTATTATAGTTTTCAATTAAAATGTACACATTGTTCTGCTTATTAAGGTACCCGAACACGTTAAAAATGACCAAATTCAGTCAAGACAGATATTTTTGTTTTTTATTTTATTGAATAGAGCTATCTTTTGACTTGACGAAACATACTTTGTTTCTACACTACGTGGAGGCCAAGTTGCAATGAATTTTATAAATTTAGAAAAACCGGAAGTGGGTTTTTGATCTACCAGAAGTGAGTATTTAAATTGCTCAAAATATATCATGGCGAGTCTGATAACTCAAAATATTACGAATGTACTTCTATAAAACTTTTTGAACTGATATTTATGTTATTTTCTAGAGAAGGTACTAAAATATTTCTTATTGTATGAATACTTTTTGAGTTATGGCTTGTTATTTAAATAATGACCTCATAAAAAATGTAACATTTCTTATAATGTTTACTCAATCAACTTTAAAATTTTCAAATTTTAATAAAAAATTAAAATTTTAGTAATTTTTTAAATAAATGCATCTAATTTGTTTTAATAATACATTTTGTAATATATGTTTATTACTTTTTTCTCTAACTGTTTTCAAGATTTTCAAAAATATTGCTAAAATTTCACTTATAATTGTGATATTTGTAAAATTCAGGTAATTTATTTTAAATTTTGATAGTTTAATATAGTAATATTTATTGGTATTGAGACCTAAAAGAGCATTTATAATGTTTTAATATGCTATTTTGTTAAAAAGTACTCCGAACGTGTTCGGATACCTTAAACAATCATTTCTCTTCTACACAAAAAAGTAGTGTTATCTGTAGAGCAAATTGCAAACTTACATAGGTATACAGATTACTTTTAAAATATTTATAATGTTTGTGATATTTAAGTCGTGCAACCATATTTTTTTTCTTTCAAGCGGGGTGGTGGATTGATAATTACCATTGCAATCTTAGTGCATTAACCGGAAGCTGGTATCTTTTTTAGTGTGGCACCATATAGGCAGATACCAACTGCCACAATGTAATTTTAATACCAAGTTTCCTCCCCAGAGGGAGGCACTTGAGCTCTGTCGATGCGAAATTGTTATAAAAATTTAATTTTGACGCGAGTACCCAAGCCAAACGGATATTCTCTTTGGATCTTTAACATGCAGCATAACATACGAGATTGAAACTGTCCATTTTTTGCACCATGAAAACCCACAGAATTGGGTTGGGATCAAACCCACCAACTTGGGCGAGCAAGACCGGCGTCTAATTAACTACGCCACATAGCCAGCAGCCACCTTATTTTAACGAGCGCATACAATAATGTTAGAATAATAAGATTTAACAGAATTAACGCACGTTATTAAAATAAAATGCATTTAATAAGATAACAAATAATTATATGCAGTATAATTACAATCATTTAATTATAATAGTTTTATATAATATTTTACATTTTAATTGACCATTCTCCAAAATATTTTTGATTATGGCAGGCCTAATTAAAAAAATGGCAGGAAGTTTTCAATCTTCAAAAAGAATATTCGAGCATTCTGAGACAAAGATTTAATCTGTGCAAAACAAATTACTTCCTTTAGTTTTTAATAATTTAGTTTAAAAAAAACACATAGAATAATTTCATTCTCTAAATCATATGCAATTAAATTTTACTTGTATATAATTGAAGCTACTCATTAAGTTGTTAGAAATCAAACAAATTTGGTGGTTTTATTTAGTTACAGATAAAATAAAAAGTTCAAATTTAAGAAGCTTTAATATACTTTAAAATTGATAAACTTTGGAGTTAGGTGAAACAATTTTAATTGGTATAAGAAATTTATTGCCATTGTCTGAGAGAAATATGATTGATAACATAGAATATCTTTGTATTGTAAGCAGTATTTAGTATTGCTGTTGTTAATGTGTCACCTGATCTTCAGTGCCAGATCGATGCCCAAGAAATTTATCAGGGCGAAGGGCTAGATTGTACACCTGTCGTTAGCCGTGGTGGTGTCGGCATGATTTGGCTCGTTGCCACTCTAATTTCGAAGGAATGCACCATGGGGGCCTCTCTTCCGCTTCCACCAACTTCACTAGAGGGCCTGTGTGGCTCGATACCTTTTTAGAGTACCCCAACGAAGGCACTTTTCGTTTACAAGCATCCATGCCTTCTCAGATTCGAGTGAGTGAAGATTAACGTCGCCCTGTTCTGCTACCCAAGGGCTTTTGGCGACGTACCTCGAAATTTTGAACCATGATCAATTGGCGAGGATGACACCTGAGCACACAGCAACTCTCCTAAATACCACACCAAAGGGAGGATTTTTGAGCTCTCGACAAATTTAACATGCATCGTTCCCCTACACGGCGGGTCTAGGCTCGAACTCATTCCACCCTTGCCACGAGTCCGATACCTTTGGCCATCTCAGAGATTCGAACCTAGGCCCTATGACATATCAGTCGTCATTGTTAACCCCTATACTGGATGGGTGGCAAGCAGTATTTAAATAACTTGCATATGTGTATTTAAAAATTTATCAGAATTGAAGATGAAAGCTCGCATTTATTTTGTTGCTGAATTAAAAAAGTGAAAAAAAAACATTTAAGTTTAGCTAAATTAGTCATTTTAAGAAAAATCTGTTGGATTTTCTGAATGGACTTCTGTTCTAATTGATTGTGCTGCTCACCTGCTCTAAAAGCGAGTAAAAAAAAAAAATTCAAAGATAAACAAGTATTCTTTCTTACACTACAATAACGTAGTTCGTGTTAGTTTTATGCTATAATTATGGAATTAAATATCGTATATTTAGTATATATGGACCATTTAATAAAATCTTATAATCAGTTTCAAGTAATTCAACATCTCTAGTGGCGTATATAATGATTTTTGTTCCCTCTTCCAACTTACACGAGGCCTATGTGTAAGATATTCCAATTCGCACGTGAATGATTTCAATTGACAATTTTCTAACTGTTTTTATTTTTTCCCTAGATTCCATACCAATATGGACAATTGCAGACTCGAAGCTTTTTTTTTTAAAAAAAAGCAGGATTCACAAAACCCGGGGTGGAATGATGTCATGCGTGTGTGAAATAAGACATCGGATTTGCTTTTGAAAATTCTTCTCCAAAGAACACTGAACATATTATTGAACGGAGCAGAGTCCAATAGTATTGATGATATTCTCCTAACATTCAACGATACACCAAAGGTAGGTAAAGTGAAAAAACCTACAAAGAAAATATATTCACGACATCTATTCCATGAATTTTAAAAAATTGATGCTACTAGATATATTTATAGGCATGTACTAAATTTATGCTAGAGAATGTACAGTTAAAATCAAACAAACTTTTATTATTTTTCAATATAAATTGAAAATATATTTTAATATATCAGAGATTTAGGAGTTTCAATATCGCACTTGAAATAAATTCAAAAAAAGGTTTTTTTTAATTTAAAGAAAACATTCCTTATAATTATTCAGGATAAAACTTCCAATAAGAACATTTTCATTTATTGCAATTCGAATTTTTGAAAAAAATTATGATTGAGGCACTCTTTTTTTTAAAAAAAAAGTTTGTGACACAGCTGTGAAGAACTCTTAGAATCCCATGGTCAATTGATATGGAAGACACCTGACCTGGCACCCCTCATTCCAAACTTCCAAGCCATGCCAACGTGAGGAGTTTTAACGTAGACTTATGCAACGTGTATCAGCTCTTCTAAATGGTGCGTCATCAGGGCTCGAACTCATGATACCCAGACTTGAATCCGTGACCCTGACCACTAGGCAATCACGGTCTAACTCAATTAAGTACTCCCGGTAAACGGACAATTAAAAAATAAGGATTACGCGATTTCTAGGAGGATTCAAGACTGAAACGCATTCACGGATATTCTTTTCAAGAAAACTATAATAGTATCATTGTTTATCATGTACTAAATATATATAGCCACATATATAAAGAAAAAATGATGAAAAAAATAATATCAAAACAATAATAAATATATACGAGAGTTGGAACTTTAATAGTGGCAACAATTTATTTATATGGAACACAAAAGTGATTCATGTCAACATGTCTTACAGAGCTTCAATATAGTCCCCAGCATTGTCTATAAACCGTTTCCAACGATGAGGAAGTCACAAAACACCTGTAGCAGCGCCTGTTCTGTTGATAGTTAGAATGGACCGGTCTACTGCCGCAAGAATCTCTGGAACAGTTTTGAAGCGAATACCATGAAGTGGTTCCTTCATCTTAGGAATTAATTTACAAGGACTTAGATCTGGGGGTCGATCACTGTCCATTAGTATGGCAAGAGCATGCATTTCTGCTTTGCTGACACTAGGACGACCTAGCCGATGCATGTCTGCCATATTTTGGTGTCCTTCCCTGAAGGGTTTTTACCCATCTTTCTACAGTTCTGCAAGGCAATACAAATTCCCCGCAAGCCTCTTGAAGCCTTAGAGGACATGGTCGTGCTGTACGACCTCTGGCACATTCAATTTTTACACAACTTCGTTGTTATTGTTTTGAAAACATCCTGACAACACTTACTTTAGACCGCAAACTAATACAAGGATAAGTTCCTCGCGTCACTGCACATGCACGTGACGTAGGAAGGACGAGTCGCTTAGCTGAGAGGTAATGTAGGTATGTAGCTCACGTGTGGTATAAGCTACATTCATTGGTTTTGGTGTGTAGCGTTTTTACAGCAGTGTTGTCACTGTTAAAGTTCAAACCCTCGTATAAATAAATAACAGTAGTTAAAATAAGAATAGAAAATTATTGGTAAACGTTCTAACCTTCCTGGTGGGTCTCCATTTTCATCAAACTTTACAGTCTCGTTCTCCCATACGAAGCTTACATTGAGCAAGTACTGCAGGAAAAGAGACCCGTTCAAAGGTAGCATATCAGCACAGAGTCCGGAGGTATTGCATTTGGCCTTCTGCATGTCGTGCAAGCCGTAAGCCATGGTGTAAATAGCTTTCTTTACGAAAGACATCTTTGTATCTTGTTTGTATCGTTCTTGTAGATTCTCATTACCTTTAAACAGCAGAAAATCAACAGCATAAAAAAACAAATTTTAAAGAGATTATTGCTAAAGAGAATGTATACGGAAGCACTAGTAAACTGTTTAACGTGTAAATTCGTAATATACATATAAATCAACAAAGTGAAATTTAAAAAATATTCAGCAATATTATAAAACTTTTCTGATTTTCTACTATAAATCCACACTGAAGTATTAAAACAAGATAAATCATTGGCATGGCCAAGTAATTTTAGCGCGTTTTTCACATGTTGTATTTTACAATAATGCAACTAATGAACTTTTTACTAACAGAAAGTAGTGTGTACTGTACCACTCCTCTAAATGCACTACTATTGAGCTGAAAAGAAATAATGACACAAATCTGTATCAGCACTATAAAAAAGCAACTAGGTAAAATTTGAGAAAATTTTGTTATAAATTTGCGAAATTCAGGAAAATTTGTAGGAAAATTCGGGAAAACTATGGGAAAATTTAAATATGATTCGGCTCATCTAGGGCACACAAATGTGACCCAATGCCGAAAACCCGAGGTCAATGGGTTGCTTATTGGCTGAGAAAAAGGTACGACAAAATATGGAACGAAGATGAAGACGAAATTTGCGTCCTAATAGCGCTTTTGTTCCACTACGTGAAAAACGAGCTAAAATGTGCATTTATGTTTTATATCGTCGACCAATTTTACAAAATCAAAGTGCAATTTACTAAGTGCTGTTCGCCTTCTCGAGAACTCTTTTTCACTATCGGTTCTATATCGTGGTATTTGGTGACGTCTTTGGCAACAAAATTGAAAGAAGGTATAATAGAAGTTTATTTTTTTTTAACTTGAAATAATTATAACGTATGATTTCTATATAAACATGTTATCTACTTTGGGTATTTTTTTGCAATTAATACTTTTAAGAAAGAACATAAAAATAATATTTATAGTCAATATGCTCTATATTATCCAAGAACTGTTCTTCCTAATAATGTGTTATGAAGAAGAAAAAACATTAGATAAAAGAGAAATCGAGAAAAAAAATTATAGCTTTAAAAAATTAAAAAACACCCTTTTATAGTTTTTCGAACTAATTTGTAACTTAATTTTTTAGTCGCCAAACTCAGAAATAAGATCAGTAATTAGTCGCCAGATGCGAAATGGGATCTGAAAATGGGAAATCGTTAATCCTGAGAACCATGATTAGGAGAATGGAACAAAATTATTGTATTGTTATTGTTCCTGGACAGATGAACAAAATTTCGAATTAATCTGACCTTTTAAAGTGGGTAAAAATGGAGTTCAATGATTCCGTTACATCCAAGTGAAGCTTATAAAAGGGTATTAAAAACACCTTTGTTGTGTACTAATGCGATTAAAAACAACGAAGATTTTATTCAATTATGCATAAATCTCCGACAGACAACAAACTAAAACCAAAGAATATTTAAATATAATTTTATAAAGTTGTATAAGAGGTAAAAGTTATCAAAATCTTACAATATGTATTATAACAACTTAGAAAAATTATTTCAAGTAATAATAAACTCTAAAACATAAATTATCCTTGGAGTTATATTAAATAATCAATTTTCGATGCTAAATGAGTATTAGGAATTCATATTTTATAGTTTAAGTTTAGATAGTCCAAGGGGGGTCAATTGTTATGGCAAGAGGGCCACATTAAGGAAGCGGCGGATACTGGAAGGTCGTGTCTTTATAAAATGATTACATTCCCACACGCATTAGTTAACTTTGCATCTCAGAAAAATTATAAACTCTACCATAAAAATCAATTATATATAAGCTAAACAAATTAGTGACCATTTCATATAATCTGTAGCTGGAAGCACATTATATTTTAGAATCAGTTCAATGAAACAAATGCAATGCATCATACTTTCCTACATTTTTTTTTCAATCAGCTTGATTGATCGTTGAAGTTCTCATCACAGTGTGACGTATGTGCGTCCCCCCCTTGAGACATCTGGGACTTGCTTCCCACGGCCAGGTCAGTTTTTAGAAGAATGATGACCACACGTGCAAAAACACCTGCAGTCGCTAATATACTGCGACGGACGTGTCTTAATTAGCCCCTGCAACCTTTGACGCGAGGGGAAGCATTTCGCCACCACCGGATGTGGGGTGTGAAAGGGGACGCGCGGACGTCGGTCAACCGCGGAGAGGGAGAAGGGCGAAAACTTCGCATGGAACGGACATCAACAAGATCCCTCCCTCACAAAATTATTTTGGACTCTAAAATCATCTCATAGTGAAAACTTGCATATTAATGTAAATAATAGCTGTGACAATTAAACTAAATTATTACTTTTCAAACACGCTACCATTATTGAATCAAACGTCACAACCGTATGCAAGTTAATGTCAGTCAATTTTCATCTACCTTTTACTCTTGCTGATCTTCATTCAAGAAGCACTGCTCACGAATTTTGCGTGTAGACCCAAATATAAACATTTTCTCCATATTTTGTTTTCTGACTATCTTGGCAGTCCACTATTTGCCCACCCCTGACATAGTCAAGTCAAATGTTTAAAGCGTTTTATGTACCTGTGGGTGATAAATTTCAAGAATGACATTGAAGCCCACCCTAAAATTTTCGAAAAACGCTTTAAAAAATTAAATATGCTTCCCTAAGACCTCAAAAATGATTTCCCAAAAGATTATGGCCAGAAAAATCTCTACGTACGCGATTTTCGATTTTTAGTACATGGCCGTCTGGTCCACAGCGAGTCCTTGTGAGAGCGCTAGAGGGAAGGTAAGTTAGGGGACTAGAGCAGGTATATTATTGAAAAAAATTATTTCCTGACAAGTCTAGACGAGTTTAGACTCGTCGAACCACTGTTTCAGTCAGTTAGGCACAACCAAGCATTTTAGAAGGACGCTAGTAGACAAACACTCGTTTTATCGGTAATTCTGTGTCTCAGTTTGTGTTCAATGACGGGATTTTTCAATTTTACACATAATGAAGGCAATGAACTTGAAATAGGCCCAAACAGCTATGAAATGCGCCTGGAGATCGACAAACAGCGCATAAAGCTTGCAGAGAGATCGCTATCTAACCGGGTAAAAAAAGCAAGAGAATCGCTTGAAGATCAAGCAAGAGCAGAACAATTGTATGGTGAAGGCATCGCAGATTAAAGGTATTGCAAAATTATTCTTATGATTTTTTACTACTCAAAACTTCAAAAGCGTTTATCTCAAAACTGCATTTTTTAAATTGACCTGACTCATATAACTGAGACAATTTTCACAACCAATTCACTTGAAATTTTGAATATATCTTGAAAAATGCATTGTCTATGGAAGTACGTTGGATTTTTTTTATATTGCATAGTTCATTTGTTATTAACAATTATCTGACGACTTTCTAGGCAAATTTTTCACTTTCCACTTTAGAAGTGCACCATTTGGTCAAAAATTAATATATCACAAAAGTCCAACGTACTTCAATAGCAGTTATCATATATAATCGAAAAAATAGTATTTATGAAAACAAATCCACCAAAAGCTTATTTTTTCGGCTTCTAGAGTGGCCTAAGACCTTAACACTTTTTTACGACATGGAAGAAATATGCTGTAAATGAAGAAATATATGTTCAGTTTGGTGGATAACAAGATTTACCTACACTCTAACATTCCATCTCATTTCTCAAATTTATTGAAAAGCAATCTCGAATTCGATGTAACGTTGTTTGTCTCTGAGTCAAACACCTTTTAAATTTATATGGAACATTTCTCGAATCTAACTTAGTGCTCCCAAACTAGCTTCCGATGCATTTCCGTACAAAGTGAAATGTGACTTTAAAATTTATTTTTATTCCTCCGATATCTTCGCACAGAATACCGATTCGAGTGCTTTAACTACCATGGGAACAACCCCAAAATCCTCCATTAAACTTGTGTAACGAAATACAGAAGGGGCTTCGAAAATCCATTACACCTCTCCCACCAGAAACACTACATAATGCTCTCCCGATATTTCTTTTCTAATGCGTTGTACATCATATATCATGATTTTATTGTCTCATCTCTAGAGAATCTAGAACTCTTTTTTTTTAAAAAAACGACTTTCCAATTCTCGCCTCACTTATTGAAGATCCAAAAAAAGAGAAAAAAAGGGTCTCTTTTGGAATTCTCTCCGGTACTTACCAGAACAGGTCTTATTGTATTTCCCGGATCCGTTCGGTAGCGAGCAGTTGAATCTGTATTCCCAGAATTCTCTGAACCATGGATTCCTCGAGTTGTTATGAGGCTTCAGGGAAAAGTAGTAAGGATCGAAGCTGCGATCGTACGTGGAGTGAATTCTGATGGATATGCCGCCAAGCGCTTCTTTTTCATATTCTTCCGTGACGTCGTTCCGGTCGGACCAACCATCGCTGAAAGAGATCACAAATTAATCTGTTTTCCTTACAATCAGACAGAAATTCAGAAAACGTTTCAAGAAGAGAAACGTTATATGCACAGTCACACACATACATAACAGAAGGCACTTTATCCTTTAATATATCAAAGATCAGTTACAGTGAAAAGGGTTCTCGCGGGAAGGAATAGAATGTTTCCGAAATAAAATGCACTTCTATCATTACTAATTTTAAAATAATCTAAACATATAATTCATTAGTTATAAAGAAATAGTTAAACTTTGTGTGTTAGTAAATTGCAGAAGGTGTATTTCCAGTGCAGTTATTTATAACTTATTCCTATTTCCATTAGAATATTACAGCAGTATTTCTCAAACTGTGGTGAACACCCCCTATTGGAGCGAGATAACTCTACGAGGGTGCGCGAGCATATTCAAAAGTCGAAAACAAAATATTATTTTAATAAATTATTAGATTATTGAAAGTAAACGAACAAAATATATTCTGTCATAATAAAAAATAAAATATGCATTTACAGTGGCATAATACATTTATAAATGCATTTTACAATTAATTTAGCAATACTAAAGTTAACTAATGATTACCAGTGGCTTACCGTACATCTATATATATAAAGGAGAAAAGCGACTCACTCACTGACTGACTGACTGACTGACTGACTGACTGACTGACTGATGACTATCACGAAATCTCTGGAACTATTCAACCTACAGACTTGAAATTTGGTAGACATGTTCCTTTGATAGAGTAGACATCAGCTAAGAAAGGATTTTCCGAAATTCGAAACGCAAGGGGGTTACGGGGGGTTAAGGGCTTTAATATTAATTGTTTCCATGTTTAAACTACTTGATGTACAATCTTGAAATTGGGTAAGCGGATTCCTTTCAGAGAGTAGAGATCCGCTACAAATGAGTTTGGTGAAAATCGACCCCAAGTGGCGTTGCAGGGGCTTGGGGGCGTTATAGATAATTATTTCCATTTTTAAACTATTTGACGCACTGTCTTTAAATTTGATATATAGATTCCTTTCGTAGAATAATGATCAGTTACAAAACGGGTTTTGTGAAAACAGACTTCTAAGTGGCGTTGCGGGGGATTAAGGGGCGTAAAGATAAATATATCCGTTTTTAAACTACTTCACCTACCTGCTTGAAAATTGGTAGGTAAGTTTCTTTCCTGGAGTAAATATCCGCTACAAAATGGGTTTTGGGAAAATTGACCCCCAAGGGGGTTGTGGGGGCGGGGGTTTAAGAGGCGTTATAAATTCCTATTTTTAAGTTATTAGACGTACAGTCTTGATACTTAGTAAGCAGATTCCTCTCATAGGTAGAGATACGCTAAAAATGAGTTTGCTGAAAATCGACCCCCAAGTGGCGTTGCAGGGCTTAGGGGCGTTATAGATAATTATTTCCATTTTTAAACTATTTGACGCACTGTCTTTAAATTTGATATATAGATTCCTTTCGTAGAATAATGATCAATACAAAACGGGTTTTGTGAAAACAGACTTATAAGTGGCGTTGCGGGGATTAAGGGCGTAATAGATAATATATCCGTTTTTAAACTACTTCACCTACCTGCTTGAAAATTGGTAGGTAAGTTTCTTTCCTGGAGTAAATATCCGCTACAAAATGGGTTTGAGAAAATTGACCCCAAGGGGTGTTGCGGGGGCGGGGGGTTTAAGGGGCGTTATAAATTCCTATTTTTAAGTTATTAGACGTACAGTCTTGAAACTTAGTAAGCAGATTCCTCTCATAGGGTAGAGATACGCTAAAAATGGGTTTCGTGAAAATTGCCCCAAGTGGCGTTGAGGGACTTAAGGGGCTTATAGATAATTATTTCCATTTTTAAACTATTAGACGCACAGTCTTTATATTTGATAAAGAGATTTCTTTCATAGAGTAGAGATCAGCTATAAGAAAGTTTTGTGAAAACAGACCTCTAAGTGGCGTTGCAGGGAATAAGTGGCGTAAGAGATAAATATTTTCGTTTTTAAACTATTTGACCTACCTGCTTGAAAATTGGTAGGAATGTTTCTTTCATGGAGTAAATATCCGCTACAAAACGGGTTTGGAGAAAATTGACCCCAAGGGGTGTTGCGGGGGTTAAGGGCAGATATAAATAATTATTTCTTTTTTTAAACTATTAGACTCACAGTCTTGAAATTTGGTTAGCAGATTCCTCTCATAGGATAGAAATACACTGCAAAATGTGTTTTGTGAAAATCGACCCTAGGTGGTGTTGCGGGGTTCAAGGGCGTTATTGATAATTTTTTTTTGCATTTTTAATTAATTGGACGCACAGTCTTCAAATTTTGCTAAGCAGATTCCTTTCATCGAGTGTAATTCCCCTACAAAATGGGTTTTGTGAAAACAGACCCAGAAGTGGCGTTGCGGGGGCTCAAGTAGCGTTATGGACAATTATCCCCATTTTTAAACTGTTAGACGTACAGTCTTGAAATTTGATAAGCAGATTCCTTTCGTAAAGTAGAGAACCGCTACAAAATGGGTTTCGCGAATATCAACTACCAAGTTTAATTTCGGGAGATTAAGAGGCGTAATCGATAAATATTTCCATTTTTAAACTACTTGATCATCCTGCTTGAAAATTGGTAGGCATGTTCCTTTCATGAAATAGAGTTCCTCTAACAAAGAGTAAGATGAAAATTGACCCCCAAAGATGTTTGCGTGGGGTCAAGAGGAGTTACAGAAAAAAATTCCTGTTTTTAATTGTTAGACCCATATACTTGAAATTTGTTAAGCATGTTTCTTTTGTTGAATAGGGATCCACTAAGAATAAATTTTAAGTAAATCAAGTTCTGGGGGTTGCAGGGGTTACTGGGACGTATTGACAAAAAAAATTACTTTTTTCGAGCTACAAGGACTATAATAATGAAATTTGGTTTGCATTTTTCTTTTGTTGAATTGAAATCCGCTAAGAGCGGTAATTTTGGAAAACGGCTCTCAACGGGATTACGGGGATATTTATAGTAAAACTTTTGCTTTTTTCTGTTCGATTTAGACTTGAAATTTGGCTTGCATGTTCAATTTACGGAGTAGAGATCCACCGAAAATTGGTTTTGCGGGAATCCACTTGGTTTTTGGGTTAAGAAAGAGCAAACATCATTCTATGCTTCAATTTTAGAGATTTTTAGAAAATACAAATTAGATGAGTTCTGCCCTTTTTTTTTTATCAACAGGCGACAGTTACAGGTATAAGTATATTTTTCAATTCAATCGAATTCTTAATGCTAGGACTTAGATATCAATAATTTATACTTATATATAAGCAGTAAAAATTTATAAAACATCATGAAATACCCAGCGAAGCGGGCGGGTAACAGCTAGTAAGATTATATACAAAATTTAACACTTATCTTGATAATTTGTACGATTTATAATTAATGCTTTACCTGCCGATTTAAAGTTATGCAATTTGCTCCCCAATTCTACGCGTGTTGGGGAGTGGGAGTAAGGGATTAAAGAAGCAAATTCTCTGAAATCAGTAAATCCTTCGCAAACACTTTCAAGGTCCTTTTTTTGCATTCAAAAGCCTTCGGAATTATTTTATGGATAGCAGTGCACAGAAAAGATCGTACTTCGGAAAGACGCATATATACGTCCGGGGCAATAAACGTGTTTGAGCGAGACGTTTATATACGCCGGTGACAATTAAAAGGTTAAAGTCGTAAAGTAGCTTTTGTTTCTAAGTATAGTATCATTGAATTCAATACATTCTTAATGTATGGAAGGGGGGAATGAAAACTATGATTGATTATTGGGTAGCGAACATTTAAAGTCTGAGAAGCACTGCATTACAGTCTTGATTATATGTAAGAATATAATAAGAAATATTTAGTTAATGTTTCTAAAAAATAAAGAAAATTATAAAAAACAAAACATTACATATGATCAGTGGGATCATATAAAATGAAATTATGACAACATGTATCTCTCTTGTAATTTTATCAGAAATTTCCTATCCGATGAAATATGATTGTGAATATTATTTTCCAAAATAATTATATTCGTAGTTTCATTAACTACGAAAATTTATATTGAGAAAACGATTAAAATTTTAACGGATTTTTGAAGAATTGTTCATAGATAAAAAAATCATAGCAGATTGTAATCAATGTTATAATTAACTTTTTGTCAAAAAATGGACTTACACCACTTTCAAAGTTAACGGCTCATATATTGCCTCAAAAGACGACTATATCCCATGCGGATACAGATTTATCAAATTATACTTCATGAAAGCACGCAAAAATTTGTTTTTATGAAAACATGCCAAATTTCAACTAAACCAGTGGTTTGACAAATGTTTTAATTTAATAAAAAAAAGTATTTTTATATGACAAATTTCTTACAAAAAAAAACCTTTCCTATAAAAGAAATATCTAAATAAAAATTCAACTAATGAGCAAATTTAAAGAATTGTAATTAATAACATTTATTTATTGTATCGCAAATTTAATTTTGAACTTAATGCGTAATATTTCTTTGTGAAAATACACAGCTAACACATACCTTTTAAAACTTTATCTTTGAATAATGTTGAAAGTCAGTTCGTTAATTAATTGTGACACATGCTTGAATGGATATTTTCATTTTTATTGTAATGTAAAAAGTTAATCAATATAAAATAACAGTCTAAGTCGTCGCATATGTTTAACGAACTATAATAATACATACAATTTATGAGATTGTTTTACCTTTGTAGAAAACAATGGCTACTATTGAAATATGATATAATTTTGAAATTCTTTTTCAGTGCATTTTAAAAAACTTTGAATTTTAACAACCACGCCGGGATGATACGTCATCGTCATGAAAATAAAATTTACTTAAGTTTGTAAACAAATTCAGAAGTGTAATTTTACTTAAAACTTTTGAATCTTAAAACTCAACTTTAACATATCTGTATACATTTCTTTTCTCCCAGCGAAAGTTTGTTAATCCTCAGCAAAAACAAGAAAACTCAAATCTTTCTTTTATTAGAATACACGAACTTATTTGTAAACTTTTAACAGAGCAAACCTCTCTTCATGTAACACGCAACCAGCTGTTCTTTACCAGAATTGTCATGCTGCGATATTCTTGGAATTGATCCAGAAGAATTTGTGGCAACCAATGAATAAACATGAGATTAATGAAAAATTCTTAGAATAAATATTATGAGGTTACTTTAAATAAATCAGAGTTACGGTTAATCTAAATAGAATTTTCAAAAAACAAATGTTTACATCACGAAATAGTGAATTAATATATACACTTTGGGACACACATTCGTATTTAATATTATATAAAATATGAGAGAAGCATAAAAAGATTAGTTTAATTTTAAAATAATTAATTTACTTAAATAAGATTAGACCATTAATTTCCCTTCATACATGCAAAAAAAACTTCATTAAATTTAATTATGTCAAATTAGACACAAATTAAAATTTTAAGTAATCTTTTCATTAATACATATGAAGGAGTGAGATATAATGTTAATGAATATTTATACATGAATTAAAATGTTTCAAATAAATTAGTAATCAAAGATTTTATTCATTGTATAATTCAATTAACACTTCAGAATTTTATCACATCTAACATATCATAGGTATGACATTTAAGCATAATATATTTTTAATTGCTCTGCAATCTCTGTGATATAGAACATAGGTCACTTAAAATTTCATGAACCACTACATGCACACCGCTGGCCATACAAAATTTAACACCAAGAAGAACAAGAGATATCCCAGCAAAATTTATTTGGCAGATAACATATTGTACAAAAATCACGCGTTTTAAAACTACAGCCTCTTGTGACGTGTGGATGAGGACAAAATCAGTAGTTAGTGTGGCCGCCATTGTTGGTTATAACCGCTGGTACACGCCTTGGCATAGAAGCAAAGATGCTTTGGATGTATCATTGGGAGAACCACAGTCTATGAGGCTTCCACATCTTGCTAAAATTAGTCTGGTGTAGCAGCCGGAAGTGTATCCACAGTCGTTGTGCAAGCATAGACCATAAGTTTTCGATTGGCGATCGAGAGAATAAGCAGACCAAGGAAGCAATTCAATCTGGTGGGTAAAGAAGAATTCTTCAACATTGCATGCCACGTGTGGTAGTGCATTATCCTGTTGGAATATGGCTGATGGCAAGCGCTGAATGTATGGGAGGAGTAGGGGCTCCAACACGTCAGAGATGTAGCGCTGCCTGTTCACTGTACCAGCAATGCACACTTGGGACATGCGGTAATGAAATCCTATACCACCACAAACCATGATACTGGGTTCATGACTAGTTTGGCGATGCATAACGCCACAGTTCATTAGCCTCTCACCCGGTGCCTCCAAACTAGAATCTAACCATCGTGATGTGGCAGACAGAAATGTGATTCGTCAGTATACACAATATCGTTCCATTCCGTAGTCCATGTCTACCGTTCATCGCACTATTGGCGGCACAAATGCCTGTGGTTTCCAATCAAGGGTCAACGAAGCAATGGACGTCTTTCGGGCATTTCACTCTGCTGCAAACGGGGTCGAATTGT
>BMAO01012089.1:21235-52294 GCA_019973975.1 Trichonephila clavata | reverse complement strand
CACTTATTACCAGATATCGGTCTTGGCGAGGGGTTGTGACTCTTGGTCGACCTGATACTGGTTGTCGGGTAACATCTCCCGTTCTTTGAAACCTCTGCTACAGTCTTGAGATCACAGACTGGTCCACATTCAGAATTCGAGACACTTCGGTTTGTGATCGTGAGGATTCCAGCATTCCAACGCTTCTTTCTTTCGTAAACATGTCCAATTGGCGTCTTTGTGCCATCATTCACCTTGTTTGATGGTTAACAACGTTCCTTCGCATAGCAGTTGCACGAAACATATCTGAACTGCCTATGCTGCGTGAATCGGTTTCTCCGCGTTCCGACATGCGCTGATCTTTCGCGCAGGACGTAGTCGACTGAAAAGTTTTGCATAAACCCAATGTTTCTTCTTCACACAATTAATATCCGCAAGAAATTTGGAATAATTTTACGAATATTTACTCCATGTTTTTCGCATTTTACGATTTATGTTTAACTTTTGGACACTAGTGTAGAATGGAAGTTAAAGTATCCCATTACATTCGGAACCGTAATTTTTCAAAAGCGTACAAACGAACATTGGTTTAATATTTAATGTCACTTATATTAGAATACACGAATAAAATTGCTTTAAGAATATTATTACAATAAAAATTATTTATGCAATATTTTGGCAAAAAAATTAATATCCAATTACGTATTATCAAAACATTTTCCTTTAATGAAAATGCTTCTATAATAATAATATTTTGCCTGTATGTAGCTCAAACCTCTTTACAGAACTTGAACGAAGATTTTTGATATATTTAACTTAGAACAGGATTTATCCATATTTTAATACAACAGAGTACAGAAATTTTAACAGAAAAAAAAACCACCGATAATTATTTCAGTGTGTAGTAACTCTAAAAATAATGTGAATATTTTAAAAATCCTATTTGAAACCCTCTGGAGAAATTTTAGCTATACATCAGCAAAATGTTATTATTATAGAAGCATTTTCCATTAAAAGAGAATGCTTTTAAAATATATAAAATTCTACGTTCATTTTTACCAAAATATTGCATTTAAATTAATTTTTATTGTAATAATATTCTTAAAACAATTTTATACGTGTATTCTAATCTGACACTAAATATTAGAAAAAAAATCTTCGTCTGTACGCTTTTAGAAAGCCACAATTCCGAACGTAGTCAGATACCTTAAGATAATTATTCTTTTCAACCCAACTGATTTAATTTGACTCGATTGCTTAGTCAAGAAGTGGCTCTAGGATTTGAATCAAACGCACGATAGAAGTAACGCCGGTCATGTGTTTTCGACTATGACTCCTAAGTTACTATAGCTAGTGGCATACACAAGGGTGAGGTTGGCATCAACCACCCATTCCCACAGCTACCCAATAGATTTTAAAAATTTAACATAAAAACTACTTCTCGGTTCTTTCGTCGACGCGTATTTAAAAATGTAGACCCCCATACACAGGGACGTCTTAAGGCATGGGCCCAGGCCTAGGGCCACAAGGGGGGGGAGCCTTTCGTTCTCAACTCAACCTTAATAAGATCGTGAATCAAATAATTTCGATGGTCAAGTGTTGTTTGCGGATGTATTTTCCAAAAACCTAGGAATTTCGGACTGTATGTCTACTGGCTACATGTGATGATCGTCGTCCCTATATAAGCGTAGGCCTATCATAACTCATTCAGTCAAAAAGGGGGGAGTCGGTCGAGCCGCTTTGTGTGATTATAAGTCATACACATTTATTTGTTTCGGGTTTGTACCAGTGTTTGACAACGTATGCTGTGTACTGTCTACTTCTATGTTTCATAGGTGGAGCCTACATTTGCGTAGGATCCCTGGGCCCATATTTGCATAGAATTCCAGGGCCTCTATTTGCGCAGGGTCCCAGGACCTATATTTGCGAAGGGTCCCAGGACTTACTTTTGCGTAGGGTTCCATGGCCTCAAGAAGCCTTAAGACGTCCCTGCCCCCCCTTAACACAATGAAAGTGATCTTTGTACAAAACTGACCTCGGCGATAAACCAACAACTGTATATTCCTCTCTAACTTATAACTAAAATTTACTCACATAATTAGGTAATGTTAGCTGAAAACCACAAACATGCTATTTTACTTTAAGGCGATATGGTACCTTAAAAATCATCAACCTGTCGAAATTTTTTATTAGCTTATTTGATATCCCGAATCTTTATAAATATGCATGCAAAATTTCAAAGCTTTACCTGCATTTTTTATCAAGTTATGGAGCAATATTTGATGCTGGACAGCAACTACCACGCCCACATTTCAGATTATCTGCTAGAAAAGAGCCTGATAAAAACTGAATTCATTATTTTTCTACTCCGTATCAATGAGATTGACATTATATATGCAGTAACAAATCATTTCAAGAAATAATTGTGCAATTCATGCAACAATTCTAGTTTGTGAATTATTTATTGAAGAGCAAATAGATTTGGTCAAGATTTAAAAGTTGTGCGTGCTTTTTATGATATTATTATGAATAAAATTAAAACTTCAAAACGGATTCTCCCAAAACACAAATATTAAATCTCATTTTGATAACTCATATAACTAAAAATCGAATTCGCAAGAATAGTAAAACTCTCCCATTTTTATATATTTGTTTCAGGTGATATATACATATCTCATGTGTGTGAAATTCAGCACTTTTATTATTAAAATATTTTTAGATATTTATTTAAACAAATGCACATATGCAGTTTTTCGATTTTGATATATTTTACTTATAAATTGTAATTTGATTTTGCTTTCTGTCGTGTACAATATTTAACATGCGAAGGCTTTTAAAATCCAGGAAATAAAAAATAAGTACATCTTTTGTACATGTTGTGCATTAGCTCTGAGCATGGAACTAGCTCTGAAGTGTGTGTATTTTTTTTTATAATTATCAGATAAAATGTTTTATGAAATATTGATCTTTCATTCGTTTTCTTCTATATATTCCTTATGGCAGTATATTGTTTAATTGTTCTACATTTGTGCAATTTTTTATGGTAAGCAGTTTTAAATAAGCTAATTAACATTTCATAAAGTTTTCAGATTATTCGATGAATATTAAATCATGGTATTCATGGAATAAATACTTCAAACTCATATTTCTTTATGCTGAATTTTTGTGCACATACTGTTATTCAAAACCCTAAGGCTTTTTTGATAATTGAAGTATGGGTTTGAAATTTTTTATACATGTTTGAAATGTATGTTTGTAAAACTGTGCAGGAATTAGCTCTAACATGTTTAGTACTTTTTCTAAAAATTTCAAAATCAAAATTAATGTTTTTTTTGGGAATTTTTGGAAGTTTAACAATAAAAAAATTAATAAAAAATTAAAGAGCAGCAGCAGAAAAAACCCATACACAGTTTTATGTAGTATATTCTAAGGTACTTGGAAAAAAATCTTTGAATGAAAAGAGACATTTTTAAAAAAGCCTTAGGATTTTAAAAAATGTTTTAAAAAGTTCAAAAAATTTAGATTTTACAAATATTTTGCGACAAATTTAGTTTTTGTATGGAATTCTTATTACATATTAATGTATAAAATACAATTAAAACCAAATATGAAATATTAAAAATAAAAAAAAAATTGTGAAGATGGTACCAACATCGCCTTAACATGATTCAATGACTGAGTATCGTAAAGTGTAAACTATTTTAATATACGAATATACTAACTGTATCTGTCTTCAATTTAATATATATGTTCAGATGCAAATATTTAGACAAGTACTAATTTATATTACTAATAAATTTAAAATTAAATAATATAAAATATTATGTGATTGTGTTGATATTCGTGCATTGTAAATAAAATTTTCAAGAGAAAATTGAATATTACGAGCCTCATTTTTTAGTTTTTTCTTCTTTTTTATAACTGAAGTTTGTATTATTCCGTGTTATCACTTCTAGATATATATCTATGAAATATTTTCCTGAGATTGTTCTTGTAAATATGATTAGAAAATACAAATTAAGATATTTTCCTATTTTAATATGGCGTTATAGGAAAATATTAGTTTAAGTTCTATTATATATGTTTAATGGATAGAATATATACTTTATTCAATGTTTTAAGTTGATTTTATTTAATTCAATATATTTTGAGTAGTTTCTTCAATTATATTATATTTAGATACAGCACGTATATAAAATTTCTTTTATATTTAATTTGTTTCATAATTTTATTTATCTCAAACTGAATTTAAGTTATATCTTAAGCAGAGAGTGTTGGTATTCATCAAGAAAAATGAAAAATGCGTTTAATTTTGAACTTTTTGTGAGATTTTGATGCTCTTACGCTTTCTTTTGCGTAAATAAACCCATGTATTTTCGAGAGAATATTTCATGATTTCTATCACTAGTGCATTTTCATATTTTTAAAAACGTGACTGATAGGTAAAGCGACAAAATTATTAATGATTTTTGTATCAGTAAAAACCATTTAGAGGAATTAAAATTGACGGTTAATTTACGAAAAAATTTTAAAAAGCAGAAAAAAAGATTGTATTTTAATATAGAAATTAAATACAGTCGACTTTCGATAATTCGAATTTGGAGGGGCCAATGAAAAACTTCGAATTATCAAGAGAGTAGGGAAAAACTCTCAAAATACAGAGAAATTTTTTTTCTAACTTATTTAAATTTATAAAAATATGTAATAAAACAACAACTGTGCGTATAAAATTATTTTAAATAATTTTTAGAAAAGTGTACATTTTATATACAGTATAAATATTATACAGGAATTTATACATTTATGTATTAAAAGCAGTTATTAAAATATTACATACTGTACATGATTAATTTTTTTTTTAGCATTCAATCTAACTTTGTCAATCGATATTTCAAGAATAAATGAAGCTTAAAAAACGTCCGCGTCAAAATGATTTTGAAAGACAAATTTTCTTATATATACTTCGTTTAGTGACACTTTAGGGCCGTGAGTAGCCTAGTGGTTAGAGCATCGGACTCCATACCCGAGGGCCTGGGTTCGATGTCCGATACCACCAAATACCACCGAGTATAGACGGAGTACGTGCTCGTTAAATCAGTGGGTCCGAAAGTCTTGTGGGCGGTCGCAGCAGAAGCCACGAGTGCAGGGGGCTGGAGAATATTTCCCTCCCCTTCAGTTATATGCCAGAATTGTAGAGGTGGAGATAGGTGGTGTCGCCATCTATCGTTAAGAAGTCCAACCTGTCTCACAGGCAATAGCAACTTTCATTCCTTCCCTACGGGAGGGACACAACAACAACAGTGACACTTTAGCTCTCTCTTCTTTCACAGTCTTCGGAGTAAACTCCTCCGATTCTTCTTCATCGCTTTCTGTTATTGTAGTCCCAAGCAACAATTTTAGATTTTTCAGGGGAGACACACAAAGACAACAAAACTTATAAGCCCCAACCTGTTTTCTACAGGCCACGGTAGCTGAGTGGTCTAGGCATTGGATCATGGCTAGCGTGTCATGAGTTTGATCCCAGTACCACTAAAGACCCGCCGTGTAGGGGAAGGATGCACGTTAAATCTGTCGAGAGCTCAAACATCCTCCCGTTGGTATGGTGTGGTAGTTAGGAGAGTGGGTGCCAGCTCATGTGTCGTCCACGTCACTTGACCATGGTTCAAAATTACGCGGACCCTCGCCAAAAGCCCTCGTGTTGCTAAGACAGTGCGACGTTAATATTCACTCACTCACTCACCCTGTTTTCTACAGGACAGTACGTGATAGTGAGTGTTCGAATTGTCGAAAATTTCATAAGATTACTTTGAGTTATATATATATATTGCATGTTGGTAGTATAGCCAGCCACAGATTTTACTTCGAAATATTGAGTGCACGAAAACGTACTGTTTTAGTTCAAAATATCAAGAGTTTTTCTAGGAACCGAGCATATACTTGAAATTATCCAGAGGTTCGTATTATTGAATGTTTGAATTAGGGAGAGTCGACTGTATATTACAAGATTTAATCAGAAATGATTTCAAATATCGAAAAAACTTATTCATGCTTCCTGTAGTGTATTGCATATTGCGGTGCAATATTAATTCAAATGTAATACGAATTAATACGAATTCAGATGTAATGTTACTAAAATGATTTCTTAGTTAAAATTATTATCTTGATTATCTTTACAATTAAATAAAAATACTTATTTAAAACAAGCGCACTTTTTTGTTACGTAGAATGCATTGTTTTAAATCTTAAAACAATTTTCAACAAAACGAAGAACAATAAGATTACACTGTAATAAAATCCTGTAAAATAAATATAATTAACCACAATCAATAAAAATTAAATGAGTCAAAAGAAATACAACAAAACCAATTAACAAATTTGTATGGAGATAAATATTTGAGTGTACTTTTGTCAGGTGACAACATGCGACTTTTTATTATGAAAAACTGTACAATTACCTTAATGATACACTTAATTGTTACTCATGTGGATATAAGGAATTGAAGAGTTGAAAATAAAAACAAAAGAATAGTATAATTTATTGGTAATTTTATTACACATCTGAAAATGTACTTTTTATGATATAAGAGAACGAAGGATATATTTTATTTATGCATATTTGGGTTAACTATTTATCAACTATTCGGTTTGTTCCTTTGATGTTTGTTCAACTTAATCCACTTTTATGTCTGAATGGAGCTTTTGAACACGTAATTAATTAAAAGGATTTCTACCATTTTTTGCGCCCTCTTTTAAATCTGATAATGTGATTTTGATCCAAGAGTAATTAATTATTTGTTGAAGGGATTTGTGCAAGTGCATAGTTCTACATTTATCAAACGAGAATATTTTAAAAAATCTGAAAAAAAACTACAGTATTTTTTGGTTGATGCATTATAGTTATACACCTATAATGCCAATAATATAATTTGCAGTTTTTGCTCAGTATATAGTTTTCTTTAGTGCCTAGTTAATCATATTAGCTGGAAAATAAATTGTTTTTATCCCAAGCAAAGATTTCTCTACTTTTTTTAGCCCTTTGAAGGGATTTTTCTAGCGATGGTGTGTTAAAATATTTTTCATACAGAGATTGATGTAAAAAAGTAAATTCATTTAGCGTATTAAATAAATTTAATTTGATGCTGAAGACACTTATAAGGCAGAAAATATATTTACATCACTAATGAAAGGTCGCTTATTTTATGCTTTTTGGTTCTTTTTACATTTCTCTACATGAAATTTATAACATAATTTGTAAATTATATAATCTGAATAAAAATATCTGAAAATGGATGAAATTTATATTCCTACATGATGATGAAATTAAGAATAAATATATATATATATATAATTTCCATGAAATATATGTATAAAAATGACTATTGTATAGTTTTGGCAAATGTATAAAATATGTTTTGTTGCTATAAAGAATGTTCCATATATCTTAAAAGAATTTCTTTCACACTTACAAAAAATGTTCATATTCGTATCTCTTTTCCAAATAAATGAGGAATTTGTGTGGGTGTGCATATATATACGCACACATAATTTGAAGCATGGTGTATAATACAAAGTCTAACATTTCAATCGAGACAGACATATATCGACTCTTTTGGATTATCTTTCCATTTTCAATTCCTCTCAAGCAACAAATTGCACAATGCATGGCTAATCCCTATTCTTTAACAAAAACTTTTAAGAATCTAAATTCCTGCCGTCAAAGACAACACTAGCATTAATAATCACACTATAAGAATGAAAAATACTTGCAAATCAAAGATAGAAAGAAGAAAATATCAGTGCCCATACAGTGCACAGGCAAACCGGTTGCTGTCCACTTTCGATAGCCCAAGAGGTTGATGCATTTCTTAATGTGGAGCAAAAACTTTAGAATCAATTTCAATCCGAATCAGTATCTTATTCCAGTTCAGTATCCTGTGATCCTACACTGCCTATTAAAAGATCCTTTCCAGTTCGCCTATAGGAAGCACATGGAAATTCCAGCATAAGATCGCTTTCTTGCTCCCTGGACCTAAAGAAGGTGGGGCAATAATGTGCTTTACCTCATACGAAATCCTTGTGCTGCAACAGGGAGGATAATTCCTGTTGTAACAGGTTGTCACCGATGTTTTTTTTTAAAATCAAGAGCCTCAAAGAAGATGATATTTTGAGTATGTCTTCCTTTTCCGACGACGCAGAAATAAATGATCCTTTAAATAAGGCAAGACAAAATATTAATTACATTAAGTATCCGACTACCCTAAAACTGTGAATTTTGCCAAAAATCGACAAATTTTTGTTATGATTTTATTTTATGGGCCATCTTATTAGCGTTATAAAAATACCAAGTTTATCATTTTCCGTTTACTAGAACAAAAACTACAAGTGTTTCAGTAAAAGCAGATGCCATTACTTTGAACATGATGTCATACTTTAAAACGCGTTTTACTCGAAATGAGATTTTTTGAAAATAATCAAACGGGGTCAGCGATAATTAATTAACTGAAATTTTTTCTGTAAGTTCTGTATAATAGTAGAATTGTTTTAACCTTCAGATGTATCAATGACTACTTTATTACAAAATTTACAGTCCCTTATGTGAATATAATCACTGTCTTTTTAAGCATTTTCATATAGTAACCGAGATAAAGTGCTCTAGTTTTTGTAAAAAGAAAATATCTCTTATCCTGAAGATCATTTCAGGTTTTTCACTAATACAGAAGTGTATTCTAAATAAACAGTTAGACTCAAACATTTTATCAAGTGTTTCATTATTATGAACAGGGGGAAAAATAAACAAAATGTAATTCGCACGCGTTTTCTATTTTTGATTCGTTTTAAAATTAGTTGAACATTAAAATTATAAAAACAATAAAAAAAACTGTTTTGTTCTAATTACTAATCCCACACACTTGCTTAAGAATTTCTGTGGTTACCGTTCAATAGGGTTTGCTACTGTCCTGCTTGGTGTTTAATTTAAGTTAGATAATTAAGGCACGTGTTTATTTTATCGCAAAAGTAATAGAAAATAATAAAATATCGCACTTTGTTTGAATTCTATAACATCTACGGGTGAACAATCTGTTCCATATTTTATTTTTGTATAAATGTACAATATGTGTGTGTGTAAAAAGGTATTTTTTTATTTGCTTCTGTTAACCATGATGTGGGCAGAGTACTTATTAAATGGATCTTAGACAGGGGTGTCAAATACGCGGCCCACAATGGAAATTTTTTGCGGCATCGGCACACTATAATATATAATAAATTTTTAAAATTTCTTTCAAAATAGGCAAGGTAAAAGCAGAGAAGAGATGTCAAGTGTCAGGACATAAACTTTAAATTGTTCTTGGTTGTTTTTATAAATGTTTTATTTAATGTATTATTCAAAATAAAAACCTACGTTTCTATGAATATTGATTTTTTTTTGTGGCATACCTAAAGTGAAGCCTTGTTTGTTTGGATCAAGTTAGCATTTGAGTTTGACACCCTTGATCTAAGGAAAAATAAAAGATAAGACAATACGTGGGTTAGAAGACCAAGGTGCAAGAATATTGCAATGTTTTTGTATCGAGTGAGTGAGTAAGTTAATATTAACGTCGTACTATTCAGCTACACGAGGGTTTTTGGTGACGGATCACGTAATTTTGAACCAGGGTCAAGTGACGAGTAAGACACCTGAGCTCTCTCTCTCCTAACTTCCATTTCACATCAACGGGAGGACATTTGAACCTCGACATATTTAACTTGCATCAGCTTCCTCTGCACGGAGGGTCTTTATCAGTGCTAGGCTCGAAATTATGAGTCGCCGGACATGATTTCGTGACCTTGACCACTAGGCTACTACGGCCTATGTGTTTCTCTATCGAAAAATGTTAGACAAAAAAAATTTAGAATACGTAAGGTAGTAAGATGATTGAATATTCACCTCTGAACAATCGAATTCTATATTTAATCCAATCGATAGTCATTGTCCATTACGCTGGGACAGTGCACGCATATATTGTTTGTATTATGTTGCTATCTTTCTAAATTAAAACCAGTACGGTAACAAGATATTTTCCTTGTCATTAGAACATCATCTATGCTATTTATTTGCTAAAATGAATATATTTAAATAAAAATGAACTAATAAAAATATACATATAAAAACAGCTTGGATAAATTTTTTATTAAAATATTTTATGTATGCATCTGCGGGGGAGTAATTGGTTACTTTATTTTCCATCAATTATCTTATTCATAAATGAATTGATTACGAATGTCTGTGAAGCAACTGATGACATGCATTCGAAACTGGGGAACATAATCCATTTAGAGCATTTTTCTTCCTAATTCCCGTAAAAAATGGGGTCTGAAAAAAAAAATTTTTTTTAAATATACATGTAATTAACTTCTATTAGTTAAATAATTGATGTACTAATTTTGTTCCTTTTTTAGTCTAGCTGCGATTATAATGTTGATTAGGGAAATTATCCGTGCTGTCTCGTTTTTTGACGCCTTTATTGAAACAGATAAAGGAAACATATTTTTTGGTCTAGTATCCATTAAGGAGTGCTATAAGCCTTTTTTTCAGCTTAAAACCTAATCCTTATTAAAACAAAAAATGTAGTTTAATTTTAAGACGAGATTATAGAATTCAAGAAATGTAAAACTTTAAAGTGTTATATAAATTCTATAATCTAATCAGAGAAAAAGAGACTTTATATCTCTACCAGATATCTTTCTTCTGCTTATTTGAATACAGAAATAATATTTTGATATGAAAGATGTAAAAATGAGGTAAATGAACAATGATTAGGAGTGTATAAAGATATGATATAAATATTGTATGTCAAGTTATACGTTTACATATTATATGAATGCGTCATTTCTATTTCAAATATCTAAAAATAGAATCAGTAAAGACAAATTATACATATATTCAGCCCAATTGATACCTTAAATTATTTATTCTTAATTTAGCCAGATTTTTAGAATTTTTAATATATATAAAAAGACAGCGTCACACAGTCTTCTTGTTGATGCGTCTCAACACTGATTTCTATTCCTTATATTTTTAAAACTATTCTTCCAGTTTTCTTTTTTAAGAAATAGCTTCATGTTAGATCTTTTCTTTCTAATTTAGATAATTTCTTATTTAAAAAAGAAGTCGCAAACATAAGATATTTGGAGTGAGTAAAAGAGTCTATTAAAACGTCACATGTAAAGCACAACAATGCTTATTAGCGACGGGCCTTATGATTTTAAAAACATGGCAAAGTGACGTGGATGACGCCTGAGCTGGCAGCTCTTTCTCAAACTCGCGCTAACGGGAGGACTTTGGCCCAAAACATATTTAACGAAAATCATCCCCAGGGTATTCAAGTGTACTAGGACTTGAACCCATGACACACCAGCCACAAATTCGGGACCATAACCACTAGACTGCGATGATCCCCATAACGTTTAAGAATAAGTTATGTAAGATTTGTTTGATATAGGGATGATACCTTCTGAGTGTGTGATATTTTGTTCACTTAAAGTTCTATAGCGTGCAAAAGCAATATTTTTAGCTCATGTAATCAAAATTCTAGTCTTCTGATTATAAATTCAATTGATTATTCAAGTACACGGAATGACGTGCTGTTCTTGTATGTTTTAAAAGCATGTAGTTAAAAATTTATCAAAAGTTCTACGTAAAAGAGATATATATATATATAATAAATAATGGTACATTAAAATAGTGAGAATATTAATAGGGTGATTCAAGCAACCAAGCAACGTTTTCCCAGTCTTTCATGACTCAGTCCAAATGTAAAGCATTAGCTAAGGGGCATTCGAGTTGGTCTGCTTTATTACCATATTCCATCAACACCAAATTTCTTGAACTTTTCTCTTTAACTCTTTGGTGCCTAACGGGACACATACGTCCCAAGCAAATTTCAAAAAATTCTTTTGGTACAGAAACGCTTTTCTGTCTAATTGGAGACTTTCCCACCTGTCCTGCCAATATTTTTGAAGGTATTTTCACTCACAGAACATAGATGGCACTACCGTACATAATGCAGTTCCCGCGATTTTGAATGTTGTAGCAGCTCATTACACTCTGTATGAACGTAAATAGTATAGTTTTGGAAAATACCGCTTATTTTCGATTAAATTTTGATTGATTCATAAATCTTAGGCCAGATAAGTTACTCACGAAGCGGAATACCTCTAATAAACTGGTAAGTGGCAAAGTTTTACTTTCGTTTTTATTATCAGGACGTATGTGTCCCTCTTGTATTGGATAGTGGGAACACATTGTCCCAACAGTCCTATGTGATCGTGATGCTAAGTAATTGCCACGAAGCCAAATACGCAAAAGTAAATCGCACCATGAAAGTTGGAAGCAAAGAAGAATTTGAGTGCCCTGTGGCTATCGAATTCTACAACAAAATCATGGGAGGTGCAGACCTTGCAGACCAAATGGCAAATGTCTATGGATTAGATAGAAAATCTTGTAAGTGGTGGGAAAAAAGTATTTTTTCGTCTATTGATGAGCGCAGTGGTCAACTCATGGATTGCGTACGGCGAACTCAAACATCGAAATACCCACTTCTTGATTTCATTGTACCTCTTGCAGAAGCCTTGATGGCGTCCGGAAAGCTCAACGTACAGTATCAACGCCGTAGAGGAACTAGACGCCCATCCAAAACATCACGAAGCTTACTCAGTGTTGGTGATCATCTGCCAGTAACAACAAAAACACGACGTTGGTGCATAAATGGGCACAACAAAAGAAAGAATCACGCACTAAAATAATGTGCACGATGTGTAATGTCCCATTGTGCATTGATTGTTGCAAATCATACTATTCATAATTAAATTTTTATGAGTAAAAAATCGTTGGTTTTCTTTACAAAATTGCTCATTGAAGACTACTGGGACACATACGATCCCAGCGGTCAGGACTGATGGGACATTTTTGTCCCGGTCCTAAATCAGTGTTTAAAATTTTCCTAAAATATAACAACTTAGTTTTAGCATTCTAGTGTGCCCTACTCCTAGTTTATGCTACCAAAATTGTTCTGTTGTAAGAAAAAAAAAATCTCGTCGTGGAAAGGGTTAACACATCGATTGTTACTGTTATTTAAAGTAGCGTTGCTTCTCTTTTCAACTTCACTGCTCAACTTGGATGCTGCTGTTCTCGGGCATTAAGCAGACGTTGTCGACCACTGTGTTGTTTATAGTGGGAGTTTATGCCTGGAATTATATATTCTCGGCCCACTCCTTGAAACTTTTAACCCCTTAAGTGGTTTGCCCCGACAACGTACGGGCTACCGAAAATTGACCACAACCTGTTTGCCCGTACGCTGTACGGACACTGATATTTTCTTCTTTTTTCTTTGATTTGTGCTTATTTTTAATTCTTATGGTGTATTATTTTGTATTTTGAAATACAAAATTGGTCGGAAAATTGAATTTTGTAAGTGATACCAATATACCAATAGAAATGGTTAGGAAGATTTAGGATTCCATCTGTCAGCGTTATCAGCTGTGCTTGAGCAACAACGGCCGACGATCTAAATACTTTCATTAAATGGCTAGTTTCTACACTTGTTCACGTTATTTTGAATTTTTTTAAACATCATAATAACAGTATGTCGAAGCAAAAACCGAATTTAGAACACGTGACGTTATACTCATTCAAAAAGCGTATACATTTATTGAGACACTGTATATCTGATGAATATTCAAATTGAAGTTTTAAATCGAATTATTCATTTTTTAAGCTTTTAGGTCTTTACTATTCACCATACATTCTTACGTTGATACATTTCATTTTTTCTACGAAGTCTTTCAATTTGAATTAAACATTACCTTTTCCCCAATTTATTCATTTGGTATTATCGGTATCTTCTATACTACGTGTTGAAATTACGTTTGCACTTCGCAAGATATCTGGTTTAATTATCATTTTAAAATCATGCACGCGCATATACACATTTAAGGTAATCAATTTTTACTGGTCGCTTTAATTAATGATGTGGAATTTCTTTTATTTTTCCCAAATCTATCTTTGTATTTTTAAGGCAATGCAGTGTATTTGTTAAAGTTAAGGGGAAAAAAAGAAATTTTCGGTCCCATTACATTTTTTCCCGATTTAGATACCAATCTTTTTAAAAAAAATATTTCTGAAAGATCAGAGAAAAACTCTCAGACGAATCAATGAAACGAAAATAAAATGTTTTCGAAAATGGTAGGGAAGATGTAATCGGAAAGAATTTTCATTTGGTTTTACTATTTTGGATGCAATACTATTCAATGCATTCGAAGAAAGCAATAATGCCACATTTAAGAAAGTAAACAGATATTCCACACAATTCAAGATGGGCGATAAATAAAAGATTACTAACTCCGCATATGGAAGCTACACGAGGGTAATTGACGATGGAGTTTGTAATTTAGAACGTCTGTTAAGTCAAGAGGATGACACCTAATCTGGCATCCCATTCTTTGAACTTCCACAATCATTCCAACACGAGGACTTTGAGCCACGGCAGATTTTAGGTGCCTCAGCTTTTCTACACAACACGTGGTTAATGGCACCAGGTTTAAAATCCACGATTCGTCAGAAACAACAACGACGTCCCCCCTCCCGAGTTCGTACGCGGGATCATTCGGTAACCTTGGCTGTATATTGTAATTATGTATGAACTGTATATTGTAATTATTGTATATGTAATTCATAATACATTAAGAGGACACATTAGAAGCCCAGTGGCCAAGTGGTAGTGTATCGCTATTCCACACCACAGGTCCGGGGTTCAAATTCCGGGTTAAGCAAGGTCCTCTCAGTCTTTCATCCCTTCACTGGGTCGATAAATTAGTACCAAGCTTGCTTGTGGGAAATAAACACTGATAGCTTCGCGTCAGATTGACCACCAGGTCGGAACATGTGCTCAGGCACCTCAGCGCCAAGATCATGAAAACTGAGATTGGTACAGTAGGCCTTGGGCAGATATGCCACTAAGTTTAGTTTACTTTAAGAGGATACATTACCTTTAAAATGATCAAAATATGAAATTTTTTATATAACCTAATTTTAATTGTGTGACATTTCTAAATATGTGCACAACATTTTGTTGCTCCAGCTACACTATTATGTCATTTATTTAACTTTTTTAAAATGAAATTTGGAACTAGAACACGTGACATCTTAATTTAGCTCTTTCATTTATTTTACTGAATTTCAAATCTTTAAATGTCTTTTTCTTAGGTTTCTATTAATCACTATAATCGCATTTTTAAAATAATAAGATTTTTTTATTCCATACAAAGTTTTGGAAACTTTGTGGGGGTTTTGTATAATGAGTCTGGATGACTGTGCTTGGAATAAGGATTTAGGTGAATGGGGTTAATTGTTAAAAAATAATCAAAGTTAGATATATTTTTTATTGTTATTTATAGTTTCCGCGACACGAAAAAAATTGTGAAAATAAAAGTATCATTCGTAATACCAAACTCATACACATAATTGTAAGGAAAACTATTAGAAAAAAATTGGTCAAAAATATTAAAATTAGTAGAAAGAAGCATTATAAAATATTGAAATATTTTTAAAATGTTGGAAATTGTTGTTTGTTTAAAAATAGTGTATTTTTTTATGAAACGTATATTTCATATGTGTTTCAATAAGATACATGTAAGCATTTTCCATTTAAATATATAGATAAAAAGATCATGTACAGAGAGAGAGTACCATGCCCTCTTTAGACTAAATTAAATCAATGATGTTCTATAAGGATGATGATGAGGATGAATGCCCAAAGGAACCGAGCTCACCCGAAGAAGGTTTAGAACTACACTCCGATCCCTCGGGAAACAGCCACCCTCACGTCCATTCTGTATTGTAAAAAATCAAAGTTTACATTTTACATAATTCCAACTTTCTTACAAAAACATAAAAAAATAATAAAATTATGGAAAACAAATGCACCATAAAGACAAAAAAATGTAGGAAGCATAAATAATAATAATATTTAAAAAAATGTTTCTTTGGAATCAAATTTTCAGTTGGCGTCATCACTTCCTGTTGATATCCCCCCCCCCTAAATTGGTCCTTCAGTTTAATGAAAAGGAAATGATTCACAGCACCGGAAGGAGGATTACTTTTTTTAAGATCTCCTCCCCCATTTTTTTTGTTTTTTTTGAGAAAAATTTTGAAATGCTTGAATAACAATATTAAAAACTTAAGTTAAAAAAATTCCAGATAATTTCTATCTTTTTTATAGGTAAGCGAAACATATTTGAATGAACCAATACATCCAATGTATTTTTGAAATTAATTCAGTATTTCAATTAAAAAAAACAATGGAATACAAACATTAAATTCCCCATACATACATAATGTTTTGAGTCATATAATTGCTCACCATGTATTGTTTTACAATACATTGTTACAATATATTGCTACACCAATATTACAATATATTGTTTACATTTGATATTATACATTGATTATACAATATATTGTTACAACATATTTTACTGCAATGACTTACATTGTTAAAATATATTTTACTACAACGACATATTGTTACAGCATATTTTGCTAAATTGACTTATATTGTAACAATATATTTTTTGCTAAATGACATATTGTTACAGCAACAACATGTAAACCTTAAAGTATAAAAAATAATGGCAGTTAAATTAATCACCAAATATGTGCTTTGAAATGGTTTAAACTTATCTTGTAAATAAGAACAGTTACGTCTAATTTAGCCTAATTATATAATACTTGTTAAATCTGTAACGGAAGAAGCAAATATGCAATTAAATTTTGAGTAACTGACTTCTATCTGTTTTTAAACTTCTTTTGAAGGGATTTAATTTAAATTTTATAAAAGCTCTTTCTATTAGATAATTAAAACTACTGAGCCGAATATATTTAAAGAATGTTCTCTTATGTATGTGCGTTTGCGTAAAATTCTAATGTAAAATGGATGAATAGAAGCTATTTGCTTAGTAAGAGCACGAATAAAACAGGATAGGAACTGAAAAATTGCTCTTAAATAAAAATTTAATTGCATACAAAATATCTTATTTCAAAGAAACTTTGAATAAAAGTTTTTTGTTTGAATTAGTGGTATTTTAATATCAGAAGCAAACAATTGGAATCCGTTAGAAGGGGGAAAAATCCGAATTTTAGAGCGTGTTTCTGTTCTTCCCCCCTTTTCAATGCGACTTTAAAATTGCAAAAATAAAAAAAGAACATAAAATTAAATGAAATAAAAGAATTATAAAAAAAAAATTAAATATGCTTGCGAAACGTGCACCTCTTTTCGAATTATATCGTAGTACATGGCTTTTTGACATTCAAAACCTTAAATAAACAGTTCTACGTAATTTTTTTAAAAGAATTATGCATATTCGGATTATTTTCTTCAGTAAATAATTCAGTTATTTACTATATTGTTTCAATACATTTATGATACTTTAGAATATTTTTATCTCATGAGGTATTTATATAACTCCGTAAATATTTAAAATATCTAATATTTTGATCAACCAGAAATGTACGAGACAGACAATCTAGATAGAATAATATCATATACAAAATTCATTTTTATCCTTAACAGATTTAACGCGTGGCCTTCCAATCTTTGGGACAGCAATGTTTGTGGTGAGCAAAGCAACATCTCAAAAAACAACAAACAAATTTAAAACAGTTTAGTTTTAATTTTGTTTTAAAAAATTTAGTTTTTGTACAAAATTAAAGAAATAAACCTAATACCTGAAGGTTAAATTGCATGCACTTGCAATCAATTGCCTTCCTTATATTTTTCAGCTTGTTTCTTGGAAAGGTGTACGTACGCATTATTTTCTGACTTCATTTATTGGATTTTGTAAATGTCTTCATATATATTGTTTCGATGATATAACTTCGTTTTTTGATTACGGTGGTAACTTAATTGTTTAATTTCGTTATGTACTTTAATTAATTTACAACTTATTTGTTTGATTTTTTTAATTTACTTATTTAATTTTGTAATGTATTTGTTTGACTTTTTAAATTAAATGTTTCCTTTTGTAACTTCATTTGTTTCGAAACTTTTGACTGATTTATTTAATTTTATTTATTGTATATTGCTTTGTTTTACTTACTTCTATAAGTCCGATGTTGCGTGTGATACTTGGGGTACACGAGAATTACTTTATTTGTCTTTAATAAAAAATCACACATGTTGTAACAAGCAGATAGAAATTTTATCTGTATTTTAAATTCGTAATTTATAACGTTTATGTCGCTTTTATTGTATCTTAAAGAAAGACATTTTATTTCAAAATATGTTTTTTTATTTGTAATTATGTTATGTTTATTTGTAATATGTTTTTTTTTTATTTATATGTTTTTGTACGAGACATGTTTGATCCGTATCACATTCTTGTACGTGATTTGCTTTTATAGTACAATTCAGTATGGGCTTTTGAATTAATGCATGTATTAGTTCTGGTTATAATATTCCCCCTTACGATCTGCTTTAGTATTTTCGTACGTATGGGATCTTTTTTTTATCTGAATAATCCGTTTGAGTTCCTTATGCTTTCGTAAACGTTAATTTCGTAAATTTCAGATTTATTTTTAACAAATTATGAAATCATATTTTTTCATACTTTTCTATTTTTGTGTTTTATTTCTACAACGAATGTAAGTGGTTTTATACTCTTTAAATTAGGTTGAAATGAGATGCTTTTTTCATTTATAGCAACGTTTCAGAAACTGCGGGGTGCCTCTTCGGGGTGGGGGTGGGGCGTGTTAACCTTGTGTGAGGAGCGCGAGCATATCGAAAAGTTGGAAATAAAAGATTTAAAATAATTATTAATTTTCTGAAAGGAAGCAAAAAAAAAAAAATACATTCTGAAATAATATATAGAAAATAAAATACACATTATTTACTCGAATATACTTGTAAGTGTATCAGTACCGCACAATGTACTTGATAATTAATTAATAGATACTAAATTAAAAACAAGTATAATAATTAGTAGCGATTCCCATGAGCTTATCATATACAAAATTTAATACTTATCTTGATAAATTGTACGGTTTATAATTAAAATCATGTTGTAGCTTTAGCGCATCAAATAACATTATTCTTGAATTCAATAAATTGTTATTATATGGGGGGGGGGAGAAAAAAATTATGACTGAAAATTGGGTCGCAAACTTTAAAAGTTTGCGAAGCACTGTTTATAGTGTAAATAACGAGGAAAAACTATTTCGTGTAATATTTCGATAACTTTGAGGTCTGTTCTTTCTTATCGTTTTTTTAAGTGTGACTGAAATAAATTCATAGTATTTCAGGATTGAAGCTTAAATATTTATTGTCCAATAATAATTGAGCCCTGGAATTATTGAATAAAATACCGTAGGTGGAATTAAAAATAATCTGGCATCAATTCTCACGTGCTATTATTTCATGAGACTGCACTTAATTTTCCCGCATAGCATAATCATATCTATAAACCAGTAATATAAATTCTACTTTATTATTGTACAAAGTTAGGCCAAATTCAATAATATTTCAAAAATAAAACTCACATTTCATTTGTAGCGTAACGCGAAATAAAAAAAAAGAGTAATATTTATAAATATAACTTTTCATTTTCTGATAAAGAATCTATTAAAAATAATACCTAAATGCCCGGAAGAATATTTAAAGTCTTTTAAGAAGGAAAAAAAAATATAATTTCAGAAAAAAAATTCTATTGTTCCTAGTTTTTAAAAAAATTCTAATGGGATGCAGATTGGTGTTTTACCATTATAGACCTAGTAAATTCCCTGGAAGTTGGTATCTCTTTTTAGTGTGGCACCGTAAAGGCAGATACCAATCGCCGCAAGTAATTTTGACCCCCAGTTTCCTTCCCAAAGGGAGGCATCTGAGTTCTGACGATGCGAACCTGTACTAGGATTTAGTTTTGTTAAGAACACCCAAGCCAAACACACACACTGTAGAGATCTTTTACATTCCGTGTAATCATACTACATGGCCGCTGTCGCTTTTCTGCATCATGAAAATCCAGCAAATTGGGCCGGGGTCGAACCCGCAACCTTGGGTACAGAAGGACAGCGACAAACCAAACACGCCTTCCAGCCGGCTTAGTTTTTAAATTGCAACAGATAGTAGTGAGTTAATGAGTTTTTCTTCTAACAGAACAAATTTTTATTGTAAATTTCCAAAAAGGTTTTGGAAGAAATTCTTACACACTATTGTGCAGGATTTTTGTGGTGAAATAATATCCATTGTAAAGTTTAGGTATTTTGCGGACATTTCGTACTTAGTGGATGCTAATAGAAAAGTTAGTGACAGTACTTTTACATTTCCAAGAAAGGATTTTCAGGAAACCTATGGTTGTTAAGATGAAGACTCATTACAGATGTAGCATATTGTTATTTTCTTGAATCTATCTATCTATCTATCTAATCTTCAATATATTTACGCTCACACACACACGCACATAGAGAGAGAGAGATAAGGAGAAGTAAAGGTTACTTGTATTACTATGGTTTATCCTAATTTGAATGAACTGTAGCTTTAAAATTTACCACGACACTTTATTCAGATCTTTCACGTGTATTAAAATTATAAATTCCGAATTTAAAATGGGGTCAGGAATATAAGTAAATTAAATAAAAATGTCAGTCAGGATTACTGCAAGCAAGCAGTGCAATATTCAAAATCCTGCAAAAGCGAAAGATAGTTTGGAAATGTGTCTAAATTTTTTACAGCTTTAGCTAAGGAATTTCCCTGCTTTCTGTTTATTCAGCGGATTTTTGAGGTGTTAAGAGACAATGGTACATTGGACTTAAACTGGTTAAGTTTTGAGAAATGAAAAAACACATCTAAAATTTTGTGCGAGTTAAATTTGAACGTGTTTATATTTGAAATAGGTGGATTTATACAAAATTGATATAAGTGGTGGGAATAAATTTAATTATATATATATATATATATATATATATTTTTTTTTTTTATTTAAAAAGAAAGTTTGTTCTTCAAACATTTAAAGCATTACAAAGGCGAAACCATATTCCAAGACCACCTTATATATTTATTATGAATAAATTATTTTCCATAATATAGTTTTATTATAGTTATTATTACGATTCCTTGAAAAGATAACACAGAATTATAACAATTATTAGTGCAAATATAATCTTTCTATAAATTATTTAGCAGGAATATTTCCAAACAAAGGTAATTATGGAGATCAAGAGATAGTTGCTTGAATTCCTAATTGCTTTAAATAAACATAATATATAATTCATGATGTTGTTATCTAGCTTCCTCTCTATAGCGGAAAATATATTTATAAGTCTCCTTAGTTTATTCTAAAAGATAACTATTAAAATTTATGCTAAAGGATTTAGGAGAATGCATTAGAACATCTGGTAGTGATTATGAAATCGAGGCGGAAAAGGTATTATTAATCCATTTGCACGAAATTATAGAATAGCAAACCTTTTTTCTCCCAAAATAATGGGAACTTTATTCCGGTGTTTAAAATTAAAAGAAATTGCGTATTGAATTAAATTTCCCCAAAAGTAATAAACGGAATATAAAAACATTGCTACTAAATAAAGGTATACATTTTTAATGCTTGATTACGTAGGGGCTTATACATGCATATAGATTGAGCACATAAGAGAAAAATTTTTATGAGTCCATCAGTGCTGCTTTAACCTTCAATATTTGAGACCCAATTTTCAATCATATTTTATCACGCCTATCTCTCATATAATAACAATATATTGAATGCAGCAATAATGTTATTCGACGCAAAATCTACAACATGATCTTAATCATAAACCGTACAAATTATCGAGATAAATATTTAATTTTGTATTTGTTATTTTTAAGAAATAAGTATTTTAAATTCGTTATTTTTATGTAATTGGATAAGTAATGTGTTATTTTCCTTTCTAATTTTTAACTTGGAAAAAATTACACTACATATGTAACTTGTATTTTAATTTTTATTATGCAGAAGGTATTTTGTCTCTTCTTTTCACTAAATTAATTATTTAAAAAAATGTTTTATTTAGGACTTTTTGATGTGTACTCGACCCTCACGTAGGAGTATCATGCCCCCTGGAAGGCGCACCCCACTGTTTAAGAATTGCTGAAGCACATGCATCAGTTTCCGTATGTTCAATGCTCTCGTGTTTTTTCGACATTCAATGAAATTAAAGAGCAATTAGTAAAAATAAATTGATGTACCATTATTTAGATCAATAGAAGAAGGTGGTAAATTATTGGTCAACTTTTGAAAAGAAAATGGTTTTATGCATATTTTATTGCTCATATTTTAATAGCCTATATTAATGTTCAGTAATTTTTATAAATTGCTTATACAGGTAAGCCCGTATAAGTGAGTGAGTGAATATTAAACATCGAACCATTCAGTTCCTTGAGAGCTTTTGCCGACAATCCGCGAAATTTTGAACCGTCGTCAAGTGACGAGGAAGACACCTGAGCTGGCATCCCCCTATTTTAACTTCTACACCACATCACGGGAAGACGTTTGAGCCTCGAAAGATTTGACGGTGCGCTGTAAAACATACTTCCCGCCAAAAATGGTTTTAAAAATCAAATTAGTTTTTTTGTAATAAGTTAAACGAACTTGATTTTTAAAATTTATCTCAATCTACAAATCATTTTAACATAACATTACATTAAAAAAATGTTTTATAAAGGTCAACGAAGATAAATATCGCATGTATAACATGACAACAATTGTAAATATTAATAGAAATTTAGTGAAAGATATCGAGAAACTTCATTCTTGAATCAAACATTAAAAATGCAATTACATATTAAGTAATAAAGAACATTCATTTAAGAAATATATAAAAGATCAGTTATAACTTTTAAGGGTAATTTATAATGGTAATAATTCAATCCATCTTTTCAAATTTAAAATATTGAAAAAAATACCGAAGTTTCCTTAAAATAAAGTTTTTCGGATTGTTGTTTCCTCTGTAGCAATGAAAAAGTATGACGTTCAGGAATTTACGATAACAAGTGAAAATTTAGTTTAGAGGGGTTTTATTTTCAAAAAAAAATATTCTTTTTAAAAACTAAGTAACATGAAACATCAATTCTTTTCTTCAAGAAGTAAACAATATTGGAAAGTTTTATTAGCAAATCGAAGAAAAGTCTTTTTTTCAATAAAATGAAAAACCAAAGGTATAAAATTTCTTTCACAACTTATTACTGAAAATGCTCCTGGATTTAAAAAAAAATAAAGAATATCAAAATTTCTTGTTTTTTCTGCAGTTGTTTCGATTGTTGAAAGTATTATATTTTGTAAAGTACAGTAAAACCTGTTTTTGTGCGGTGATAAGGAACGCATAAAAGAAAAACTGCACAAAAAACATTCAAAAATTCCATAAACACACAGAACAAACAAATTTTTGTCAACATGCTGCATATTTTTTTTAATGTGGTGGCGATGAACTGCATAAAAAAAATTGCACTTAAAAATGTGTCAATTACTTACTAAATACATGAGAAAATGCTTTAAAAAATAAATATTTAAAAAAACATTTAATTTTTCACTGTATGAATGGAGAAGTTTTTTAAATGCACATACATAATTCACTGGTATTTGGCGTAATCCAAAAAACGCATATCTCCTTGTAATGAATGGGTTCAAAATCGCTTTCCTGTTTTGAAAGTAGAATTTCAATGGACTAAATTCATGACGTCACATGATAATATAAACACGTGTTCTACATTGAATTCAAAACGGACAATAAACTATATATAGCTCGTACTTTTTATTCTATTTGTAAAACTTAGGTAAAATTTCAAATTGCATAATTGGGTAAAGATGCTCAAGAGTTATAAAAATAAATTTCTGCAAAAAGATTTTAAAATTAAAGAAAAAAAGTCTTGTTTTATACATGTACTTTTAAATAAAGTGACAAATATTATTTTTTTTAAAAAGAAAGTTTCTGTAAAAAGCGTCATTTGGCAACAACGAAATGCATGAACTGATTTGCTGAAAATAGATAATTGCATTTATCGTGACTATGACGTCACATGTGTTTTTGAACTTGATTGGCTAAAAACACGTGGTTTAAAATTATGTGATTATGACGTCACATGAATTTAGTCTATTGATTTACTTTTTGGCACTTTAAAGTCAGTGACAGGTTTTCACGACGACGTTTGGTGGTTTGGACGTCACGTTAGCCAGATATGCATAATCGCGGCTCTTTGTGGAATTTCACACTCTTTTCGGAATTAGTGTATCTATTTTAAGAAACTGCTTTTCCAGTTAGTTGGAAAGTTGTATCTCTGAATATATTTTATCAGTTGTCCTCAGAAAGCGGTTTTTCTTGTTTGTCCGTAAATTACAAAATGAATCTTTAATTACGCGAGTCGTGGACAAAATTTGGAGTATGAAGAGCACATACTACTAGTGCGTCGAGCGGAAGGAATTGAATGCGCGTTGCTTAGAAACTGTACATAACAAATGAACAGAGCATTTTGAAGTGCATATATGTACACTGATATAAAACATTACAGTGCTGCCAACACCGTAGAAAAACATACACCGCATAAAAAAATCGCGCATAAGTAAACAGCACAAAAATAAAATCGTATAAAAAAGGGTCCGCACAAGGTTTTTTATAAACAAAAAAAAATTGTTCGATTTTTTACTGTCTTTTATAATTTAAAAACAAATTTCTCACTCATGTATTTAAGAGAATATTCACATCGTTGTGATCTATAAACTTGATTTTGTTTGTAGTTTTTATTACTTCTTCGGAGAAATGTTTGCTGTTTATGCCACCTGTCTGACGTAGTCTGATCGAGGCCCACGAAATTCATCATGGCAAAGGACTAGAGAAACGCCTGTCGTTAGCCTAAGCTTTGAGCCCATGAAGGTGACAGTACGATTTTGCTCACGATAGATGGCGACACCATTCAGACCCACTGATTTAACAAGCATGTGCTTCGTGTGTACTCGGAGGGTATTTGGTGGCATCGAACCCAGGCCTTCCGGTCTGGCGACCGATGCACTAACTACTAGCTACCCACGGCCCTCGGAGAAATGTTCTTGATTCTACTATTTATAATTTTTGTAAATATTTTTTTTTAACTTTTGTTAATGAATAAAAATTTAACTGTTACTTTATCAGGTGTAAATATAAAATAATTATTTGCAAATACTTTATTTGTAATATTAAGTATCTAATAGTAATGAGTATTCAATAATAGATCTAACAATAAATTAAAAGGAACATTTACTGTGTTAAATATAAAAAAAAGAATGCTTCATATTTTAACCCTAAAATATGAAGCGATGCAGATCTGCATCGTATGCTTAAAACCTCATATCTCTTTATGTAGCAACAGTGTGACGGGTTCTATTCTCGCCTTTCAATTAATCCTCTTGGGGAAAAATAATTTTTTAACGTTTGTTTAAGTTCAAAACCATCAACCACCTACCAAAGAGAACTTGATTTTATGCTAATTTAAGTGCTATTTAAACCCTAGCAAATTGAGGGAAAGTGTTAATCGTTAGGCTGCCAGTGAGATTTACGAAGTGACTATTGGAAGCCTTGGTGCTCTTGTTTCGAAGCTTTTGACAGGAATACCAAGTTGACCTGGGTGGCATCTGGGGAGTGTTGTTTCATCAGTTCTCACAGTTAAATGTTTAACTATTTGTCTTAGGAATTTAAGGTTGCGTATATTAATTTGATTGTGCACTCCGTTTATAATTTTGCTTGATAGTAAATTGATTGAATCAAATAAATTTAGTTATTTTCTTAACAATGTCCGTTCATTTGGAGTTCCAAACTTCACCAGCGATCTTAGGTGTAGCGACAATTTTTGCATAATATTTTTATTTTTAAATGTTAATTTTACAAGGCTATTTTATTATTTCCGAATGCAAATCGAATCTTTGCTGCCCAGCCAATATGGTGGATTTTTTGCTCGGCTTGCAACCGAGTGGGCTCGGGTTTGAATTCCGAATAAGGCATGGATGTATCTTCGGGAAAAGAAATCGGACTTTTGCCTGAAATGGATTCCCGTTTCGAATGGAAAGCAGCGCACCCCTTCTGTTTGCTGTTATCAACGTTTGTAATAAAATGCCTTCTGTGTTTCTATTGAATTTTTCTGTTCATTCATCTCTCGCCTCATGTGTATCCCAGAATTAAACACACTACAACAACAACAATATAATCTTTGATGGTTGATTTCTTAATTTGTGACGGGTAGCCTAGTGGTTAGAGCATCGGACGCCAGACCGGAAGGCCTGGGTTCGATGTCCGATGCCACCAAATACTCGCCGAGTACAAACGGAGCACGTGCTCGTTAAATCTGTGGGTCCGAATGGTGTCGCTATCTATCGTGAGCAAAATCGTGCTGTTACCTTTATGGGCTCAAAGCTTAGGCTAATGACAGACGTATCTCTAGCCCATTACCATGATGAATTTCGTGGGCTTAGATCTGACTACGTCAGAGAGTTGGCATAAGCAACAATAACGATTTTCATCATTAGCGCGCTATCTGAGTAAAATTTCATTTCGACGAGTCTTACGAATTACGATTATTTATATAAAAATTAATTAAAACATACAGAAAAAATTGTTTTTGGATAAAAACGAGGTAAGAGTAGTGAATAATATTTTTACTGCATAGACTGATGAATTCATACCAGAAAAATGTAGCTTTTTTGTGATGTAAAAATACGTCATTATGTAAAAAAAAAGAGAAAAAAAAGTGGAAAGTTTTTGTGGCTTTTTTGTTTTTGTTACATTCCATTTGTTTTGTTTTACACCCATATCCCGGTTAATTTCAAATTTTATTTATTTAAAATTAAATTTCATATATTTAAGAGTATGGTTGAATGGTTGATGGGGCACATGATCTCGGATGAGATCTTAATCCCCTGTCTTGTATTTAAATATTTAAGAGTAAAGCGATGTCCTTAACACTTTTCTTTATTTTAAATTATTGCCATAAAAAATCTTGCCGAATATAACTTGTAAAAATGCCTTAAAATGGGTGTTTAATACTTTTATTAGAAGTCACTTAGCTTCCACAAAATTTCATTTATTTATCTGGCATTTTGTTCAAATATTCGAAAACTCATCAGTAAATTGTAATTTTTGTCTAGTAATTGCGGGCACGCGGTTTTTGTAACATTCGTTAGAAAGTAATTGAAATGTTCATTAAAAGTATTTTTGTTGTTTCCCTTTCTCCTTTGCGATGAATTATATATTCTTAGCATACTTGATTTGTGGGGAAAATATTTTGATGTCGAAATAAAATTACTTATTAACTAGCCTCCGACCAAACGATTTATAGGCAAAAAATAATGGCCTAAAGTAAGATTATGCGACATTATATCAATTACCTGGATTACTAACTAAAGTACAAAAAATAACTTAATCTTTAAAGTCAACATTATCTTAACATCTAATTGTCATTAAAGCTATTTTTTGTTCCATAATTGATATTCATCATACTAATGAAAATACCTTTGAATAGTTAATATTATTTTTTGTCAAGAGAGACTTTCCTAAAAAGGAGAAATAAATCTTTGTAGTAATTACTTCTGATAATAAAACGTGTTGGTTGTAATGAATTTTGAAAATGGAGAAATTGAATAATGAAAATAATAATAACTATTATTTGATTTTTATGTGTGAGATATATAATTTATTGATATAAATTTTTATTAAAAATGATGAAAGATGAATGTGAGAGAGAGAGAGACGTAGATCTCTTACACATATTTTTTGATATGATGGTGATTTTTTAAGAAAGTGACAAAAGAAGCTTTTACATTAACAGTAACCTGTTTTTTTCCCCGAAAATTTCGGGAAAATAATATATGTTGCAACTCTACATTAATTATTAGGTACTTCTAAGTGATTTACTTAATGTTATTAATTTGCGTTCTTATGCAAAAATGTGCCGTAATTAAATATATTAAGAAACTATAGAGACAAGAATTTAATTAATTCAATATGATTGGCTATATTTGAAACCGTGATTTTGAAAAAGCTTACAAAATATATTTCTTAAAAGTCAGTTGAATTAGAATAAACACAAAAATAATAATTCTAGTTTCACCTAGTTGAGGCTTACGTCGGCGTTGGTGGGGTTGTTTGGATAATGGGGTATAACTCAGTTGTCGTGATCATCATTTGGCTGTAGTTTCGAACCGTGGTACCACGGCCCCTCGAATTTGGATATCCACTTCCATGAATCATCGTGTTACTTAGTAATTTGACTTTAATAAATAAGCAATCACTCAATTGGTGATCAAAGTTTTAATTTAGAACACGAACGATAAAACATGGAACGATGTATAATAGAGGACTTTTAAAAATTGTCGGATTTTTAAATTCAGTTACTGAAATCAAATCTGTATCCTTTGTTATTCGAATGTGTGTATATTTTTGAAATATATCATATTTATTCAAACTCAAGCCACATTTTCCCCCCCAATGTTAATGCTACTGAAAATCGGGTGTGGCTTATAATCGAAGACGAAAAAATTCAGTGGATGGGGGGAATTGAGTAGGATTCTCTGGTGGTTAGAAGTGGCTGCGGTAGCCAAGTGGTCTAGGCATCGGATCGTGGCTAGCGTGTCATGAGTTCGATACCAGTACCTCTGAAGACCCGCTGTGTAGGGGCGCGATGCACGTTAAATCTGTCGAGAGCTCAAACGTCCTCCCGTTGGTGTGGTAGTTAGGAGAGGAGGGGGGTGCCAGCTCAGGTGTCGTCCGCGTCCCTTGACCATGGTTCAAAGTTACGCGGACCGTCCCCAAAAGCCCTCGTGTAGCTGAACAGTGGGACGTTATTATTCACTCACTCACTCACTGGTGGTTAGAGCAATTGCGGGTTCATGTGAATACTTAAGAATTTTTAATACTGGCGAAATATAAATGAATTTTTCATTTCTTATGAGTTCTGCTGTAAGAATTTTTTTTTTAATATCGCAAGTATTGTACACCAATAAACCTTTTATGCTTAAAAAACATGTAGAGAATTTGGGGTGTGTCTTAGATTCGAATAATTGCTATAACTGCAGTTCATATTGCCTTGCAAATATTTGACTTATGGAATATTTTCACAATGTCTACATCCTAATTACTAACTGCATCGTTTATTGTTTAGAAAACACAATGGTTTCTGTAGCTGCACGAGACACGTAGAAGTAATTCGCGAGGAATTTTTATAAAAGTTTAGGAATCCTGAAGTAAATAAGTGTGTATTTTCACTAAAGAACTGCTTTTTTAATTTGAATTTGATTTAAAAAAAGGTAAAAGTAGGGGAATAGTAAACGTAAATGTAAAGATCAACTATAACAACAATACTATCAGACAGAAAGCTCATTACAATCTATCTAATTAGTTAACATGATAATAAAGTCATATAGCTTAAATTTAGTGTCAATTTTAATTGTAAATAAATTGAGTAGGTTATTGGAGATATTGAGCAGTGGAGACTGTTATCTCTTTATTTGATTATGTATGCTAGTTCACCTTAATTTAACCATATTTAATTATTAAAAAATGAATATTTATCTATTTTTCTGTCTTTAGAAAAAATTAAAGCCTTTAATGACTATTATTTTGGTATTTTCTTTATCGTACTTCTCAAATTCTCAATTAATTAGTTTTGTTTAAGATTTCGTGAAATTCCTCTTAAGCTGCAACCTTTCTGTCTGAACGTCCATATCCCACCAAATGAGATGTTGTCTAGTTAACTAAGGAAAAAAAAAAGATTAATTGTAAGAAAAATAATACTTGAAGAGCATATGATACGTAAATATTAAGGGAGCATGTAAGTAAATACCAAGAGGCTCTGCATGTAGCAGAATTGGGTGAGGTAGCGTTCCTCAAATTGTGGGTCGCGTCCCCCTAGGGGGCGCGATATCCCTGTGGGGAAGCAAGCTTATTGAAAAGTCGAAACAAAAAGATTTAAAATAAGTATTAATTGACTGAGGGAAGAAAACTAAAATACATTCTGGTATAATAAATCTTAAATGATATAATATACTTATAAATGGATTGTTACTGCACAATATGTTTTTGATAATTAGTTTATGAATACATTAAAAACAAGCTTAATAATTACTAGTGCCTACCATGGGCTTGTAATATACAAAATTTATTCTTATCTTAATAATTTGTATGGTGTATAATTAAAGTCGTATCGTAGCTATAGCGTCAAAGTACAATTTTATTGCATTCAATATATTCTTATTGTAGAGTGAGTGAGTATTAACGCCGCACTGTTTAGCTACACGAGGGCTTTTGGCGACGGACCTCGTAATTTAGAACCATGGTCAAGTGACGAGGAAGAAGCCTCTGATCTGGCACCTCTCCCTCTCCTAACTACCACACCAACAGCAAGACGTTTGAGCTCTTTACAGATTTAACGTGCATCGTGCCCCTACATAGCCGGTTGTTGTTGTTGTTGTCGTGTCCTTCACGCAGGGAAGGAATGAAAGTTGCCATTGCCTGTGAGACAGGTTGGACTTCTTAACGATAGATGGAGACACCACCAATCTCCACCTCCACAATTTTGGCACGGAACTGAAGGGAAATATTCTCTAGTCCCCTGCACTCGTGGTTTCTGCTGCGACCGCCCACAAGACATTCGGATCCACTGATTTAACGAGCACGTACTCTGTCTATACTCGGTGGTATTTAGTGGCATCGGCATCGAACCCAGATCTTGGGTCTCGAGTCTGATGCTCTAACCACTAGGCTACCCACGTCTTCAGTAGTACTGGGCTGGAATCATGACACACCAGCCACGAGCCCGTTACCTTGACCACTAAGCTACATTCTCATTGTAGAAGAGGAACGGGATGAAGATTATGATTGAAAATTGGGTAGCAAATATCGAATGTATGAGAAGCACTGGATTAAGGTCAACAGGACTTTGAACCGTAATTTTTTTCGTTCCGGTTCAATTAAAAAAATATATGTGTCGGTTCAGTTCTGAATGAATGATTTTATTGTATGTTAATTCTTATTTGTACTGAAACAGAAAAGAAAAAAAGTGA
>BMAO01012089.1:0-21147 GCA_019973975.1 Trichonephila clavata | reverse complement strand
ACTTAATTACATTTTACGTACTGTACATGGACTATAAATGAATCGGAAAAAATGAAAGGTTATATGAGGGAGCGTCCGGATCCGTGGACTCCTCCCCGCCCGACACTGGTGGACCGCAACTTCTTGAAAAAATTAGAAGTAGCCCGCACCCTGGAAAAGTCTGCCCACCCCTGCTTTAATGCTTAATCCTTTAATCTCTTTATAATTTCACCTTCCTGTCTTTATTCTCTCACTCTGACTTACGAACTCTCTACCCCAGATTTCTTCTACTTATATCTCACTTTGTCACATTTAACTAACTAACTTTCTCACAAGCGAACCTAAAACTATATATAATAAACTTAATTTGCATAGCACGTTTTTCTTCTTAAGAGAAGGTTATTTTCATAGCCCCAAAGATTTCCCAAGAGGGTTAGTGGAAGGACGCGTATAGATCCGTTATACGGGTGTACCCCTTTGTGTAAGCATCTGGAATATACATTTGAAAGGTATACATGGAGGAAAATACATTTGTGATTTCAAATGAATTTAGTCAGTTTAAATAATTGTGTAATCCAAGATTTATTTAGGATTGACGAAAATATTTTCATCTCTCAGAGTAACTTTTTTAGCACTATAAATTAATATGACATCATTCGTTTCGAAGCACCAGATCCCAAATCATACATTTGTATTTTATGAATGTATATATTTAGAAAATCAAAAATATATTTCATGAAATTAATTATTATTAAAAATGACAAGTATATTGGGGTTTTGAATTACTGTAAATGTATAACTGGCATCTTTTATGTAAGTTAAATAAAAATAAAAAAACAATTTTTACGAATATACTTAAATGGAAATTTAAAGTACACAAATGATTCTGAATCATGCTACAAAAATAAAACAGCTTTAGCCTTCAAGTTAATTCTACAGATCCTCAAATTAAGCTATCTCAAATTCACTCCTGAAAAAGAATTTACTTCATATATATTGAGTCTTTAGAGTAAATGTTAGTAGAGTATTTATTTAAGATAATTGGAAACGGTTAAAAAAAAGAACAAACAGTTTGAGAAACCCTTTTAAGCTCGACAACTCTAATACCAATAAACAGTTTTACTTACCCGATATCAATTATCAACTATCTTCTTCCATTTCAGTCGATTCTTTTAAGATCTTTATCAGTTTATCTGCGATGCCATGGCGATTATTCGTAATTGCTATTTCTAATAATGTATGACCTTGACTATTACGAGCTCCTTGATCGCCTCGATTTCATCGCTTCCTTTTCTTCCTAACTTGACTATAGCATCTTCATTGCCATCTCTGGAGCTTGAAAAAAGATCATGTATGCCATCTAGAATTTTATTAATTACGGAATCGTGGGCAAGATGCCATGGTGTCTCTAACTTGTTGTTTCTGATGTCATAAAATGGCACCATACTTCAATAAGCATTTGACAATTTCTAAATGTCCCATTTGGGCGGCCACGTGAAGTGCCCCAGAACCAGCCATCGTCGTTTTGGTGTTGAGCAACTTCTTCAATTCACTCCTCTTCGCTCGTTGCAACATGATTTCAACAATTTCTCTTGTGACCTCTGGAAAACAGCTAAGTGTAGTGCTGTGTTGCCTTTATTAGAAACGTGAGTAATATCCACACCTGCTTCCAGAATTTGTCTAAGAGCACTCTGATTGCCATGGTAAGCAATCCAATGCAGAGCACTGTAGCCATTTCTGTCTCTTGCATGTATAACTGCCCTGTATTCCAAAATATCGCAGTCACTTCCATTCCGTACATGTCTAAACAAACATTTCGCCAAATTAAGCAAGAGCTTGATTTCCTCGTTCGAAGTGAGTTGTAAAGGCGTTTTGCCATCGCAGTCCTTCTCACAGTACGGTGCACCTCTCAACAATAACCCTTTTACGGTATTCACATCACCATTTTCTGCAGCGTGATGTAACGGCCATTTACTTTCATAATCTGGAATACAGTCATCAGTATCCTTATTTCCTGTAACTTCGACCCCATTCAAGTCTACTATAGGGCATCGATTTTCCAAAACCTCCGGAGACATCTGAAATTTCAAATACCGAACCCATGCTTCAACTTTTATAGTGTTTTCATGATTCGGACCGAAGACATAATTAAAACCTTTATGTACATCTTGAAAGGCTTCCAAAGCCTCTTTTAGTTTACCACTTTTTAAATGTATCGATCCGATATTAAGTTTCACGAACAAGTTTTCTTTGCATTTTTCTCCGAGGGTTGCTTTGAATTTCTTGTACACGCCCGTGTTTATCTCGTAAGCCTTCTCAAACTCTCCTTTATAAGAGAGTACTGAAGCAATATTTGCCCAAACCGCTAATACTTCTGGGTGAGATTCTCCGAGAGATCGCTTCAATTTGTTGATCACATCATAATATATTATTAGTGCTTCGTCGTATTTTTTTTTATGGATGAAAACCCTAGCAGAATCTACTTTTGTCTTTAAAGTCTTGAAATGAAGTTCGCCAAGATATTGTGCTCTATCGTATAGAATTTCATCATACATTTCAAGAGCTTTCGTGTATCGTCTTTGTTTTCGAAGAATCGAGGCTATAGCAGTACGGGTATAAGCGACGCCATCACCTTCTGGATCACATATTTCTCTTTTTCTTTTCAGAACATCTCACAAAATATTATAGGCCTCCGAAACCTTTCCCATATCCATCAGTATAATGCCATAATTATGCCAAGCAGATAAATTTAATTCATTTGTAACCTCTGAAATGTCTTCGTCACCTAAAACAGTCTCAAGGACTGTTAAAGCTTCTTTGTACTTATACTGCTCTATTAAATGTTTTAGAAGAATATGCCGAGTGATGAGTTCTTCTGTTTTGTTCGAAGACTTTATATTTTCTTTTAAAATAGAAGTCAACAACTTTTCGGCTTCTGCAGATTTTCCCATGTCTCCAAGTAAGCCTGTTATGTTGTACTGGAACTCCAACATAATGGGATGCGCTTCTCCCAGATTGTTTCTCAAGAAGTTTAAGGCCGCTTTCGAAAAGGAATAAGCTTCTTGAAATCTGTTTTGCTCTACGAGATTCTCTAGAACCAAATCACGCACTGAAATTATTGATTTATGGAATAATTGATACTGTTTTGCGTGTGTCAGGAAGGACATGAGATGGTCTAAGTATTTCACCTGAACCAATTGATCCCATAGTTTTCTGAAGATCTGGAAGAGGAAATGTTTTTCGAGTCCTACATTTTTTAAAATTTTTCTAATCATGCTCTGGGTGTATTTTTTGATGATGAAATCTGTTTCACTTCCAGTCCTTTCAATCAGAGAATGTCTCTTGAGCAGTTCAATGGCCCGTGATAGGCTTCTGGAATCCGTTATTACTGACAACAGGACATCTGAATCTATTATCCCTGGAGCTAAATAAGATGAGACGAACAAAATTTCCATTGCATCTGTTCCATGGTTTTCAACGCAAATCATTTCAAGAGCCCAAATCACAGATTCCTCCATTTCTAGTAGGATATATTTTACATTCTTTGAAAACGTAGAATTCTGAGAAGAAGCTAGCCTCCAACGCAAGGCACAGGATAAGACTGTTTAATTGATTTTATCGTTTACAATATGACGCCAGAGATAAAACTAAAGTGGAAATTTAAACCAAAATTTTCATAGGAAAAAAAAAGAGATAAGGAACAATGCACGGGTGCAAAGGTGATAAAATAAAACAAAAGCATTCTAATGATGAGGTAACTCAATATCAAACTTTCAACTTTCCCAAATCCTTCTAATGATTTGGGAAAATAATGAAAAGAAAAAATTGCAGACCGTAAAAGACAAATGTGAATTTTAAGACAATATCGAAACTGTTTGCTGCTGCTTGTCTTCAAAATATGCTAAGAAGTAAAGCAAAGATGAAATGCCTGTAGACGACCAGTTGGCAAAAATTACTACCCGAAGTGAATAATTTACACTGGTGTCCAAAATTAACGTTACAAATATAAATTTCCTACTATTTCAAGAAATTTACCTCATTTTCTTAAAGAACTTTATGTATATAAAGTGAGCAAAAGCAAGCATCATATTCTAATTTCGTGAGTTTTGATTGATAAAAAAAGAAGTTTTAAGGCGGTTTTGAGTGAAAAATGCTAAAATCATTTCAACAGTACAACTTTGAATTCTATGTTTAGACCTGTGTATAAGCACTGTGATAAGCACAAATTTGTGTAAATTTTGTTAAAATGAGTTCCCCCAATTGTTTAGATGATGATTCGAGATGAAGCTTCGTTGGGTGGATTAAGGGTGGGATGTCTCAAGTAGAAATAACCCTAAACCTAAATGTTTCTCGAATGGTGATGTAATATATATATCCAGACTGTGGAAATAATTTCAAGCAACAGGTATTGTTGTTAGAAGACCTGGACAAGGTCTACCAAAAGCTACAACACCTACGGAAGATCGATCGATATTTGACAATAAATGCACGTCGTCACAGAGACATGACAGCTAAGGAGCTTGCTCTGGACTTTGCTGCTTCCACTGGAAAGACAATTTCTAGACAAACTGTTTGCAGACGCTTATAGCTGAGGAGGGTCTTTACGTCCGATGGCCAGTGGTATGTGTTCCTCGTAACCCATCACAGAAAAGAGCTAATCTTTTATGGAGCAAGAAACATGTGTCTTGGGCACATCGAGAGTGGGACCGTTTAATTTTCGCTGATGTCCAGGTTCAGTTTCAATAGTGATTCTCGTCGAGTTATCATTTGAAGAGAGCGTGGGACTCGCTACCATCCTTCTAAAATAAAGAATCCGATCGATTTGGTGGTTGTGGAACTCTTGTTGGGCGGGGGGCATTATGTTAGACGGCTGTACAATGCTGCACATTTTGATGCTCGTGCTTTTACTGCACAGCAATATATAGATGAAATTCTTGAGTCTCATGTGAGACTGTTCCAATAAGCAGTTGGACAAGATTTCATTTTTATGGATGATAAAGCGAAGATACACAGAACTAATCTTGTCGAAGACTTTCTTGAGAAAGAGTATATTTTCTGAATGGAATCGCCAGCAAAATCTCCTGACCTAAATCCTGCCGGGCACGTTTGGAATGCCTTAGGAAGAGGCATTACTCGACGTCAATACACTCCAAGCACGCACCGGGCGTTAAAATCTGTGCTTATGGAAGAGGGCAGGGATTGCTCCCATAAGTTGAAATAAGCAACCTAGTTCGTAGTGTTAGAGATCGTTCTGTAAGATGTCAAGCAACAAGGAATGACCACATTTCTTATTAGACATTCTATTTTTTTTTTTTAATTATTAAACAGCGTGTTTTGACAATTTTTTTTTTATCTAGTTTTTATATTACAAGAAGCAATCCCTATTAAAATTTTATTTGTTAGCAAAATTTATTCATCTTTCAACCAAACCATCATTGACAACAAAGTGCCGCCTACGCCGTGCTTCGTCAAGAACATTGGTGCGTACATTATTGAATCGTCGAACCCACTTCCTCACCATTCCATCACTCATTACATTTTTACCATAAACCTTTACTAGCTGACGATGAATTCCAGATGACTTAACATTCCTTGAGCTCTAAAAACGGATTACATAACGCAATTCATTGTCGACGGGATCGACAATCGTCTTAAGCATTTTGAACACTCTCTAACACGTGTAAAAACAACACAATCCGGCAATAATACCGTCACTGAGCTGACAATCAACCAGAGACATGTGTGCGAAACTGTTTAAGTGCAAAACTACCACTACGGTTTCTGTAGAATAAAACGGTACTTAATTTTTGGATGCGAATCGTGTTAAGATATATTCTACAGGTGAGATAGGGTTCCCTGAAACCACCTTAAAGTTCTAAGGGTTCCGCAAATGGACAAAGTTTGAAGACCGCTGCTCTACACCAAAGGTGTCGAACTGAAAGTTAGATATTAACAGGTTTTAAGCTTACGTGGATCATAAGACGAATTATAAAAATAACTTATATAGGGGGGAAAGAGCTTTATTTTGATAAGTACGTTGTAAAAAAACAGCAATAGTTTCAATGTTTGCTTGTTTTTTTCATCTGGTATTTGCCATTTTTCTGGTACTTTCATACTTACTTCAAGAAACTCCGCTTACATTAGCCACTTTCAAAACTGGCCTAAAGGGATTGTAAGTAATTCTAGATATGACCGGAAACTCTAGTCATAAATGAAAGAAACTGCTAACACTTATAAATATTTCTAAACATATAAATTATATATCTCGTATATAAAGTTTCCAGTACTTCGGTAATTCATTGATTGTTCATTAACGGATATTTTTGAAATTGCATCAGGGCTAATGGCAAGGGACCTCATAATTGTGACCATTTTTTCAAGTAATGAGGATGACACCTGAGCTGGCATCCCACTCTCCAAATGTCCACTTCACGTAAACACGAGGACTTAGAGCCGCAACAGATTTAACGTGCATCAGCCTCTCAACACGGTGAGTCTTCAGTGACACCAGGAGACCGTGGTAGCCTAGTGGTTAAGGTCACGGGTTCGTGGCTGGCATTCATAAGTTAGAGCCTCATGCCTCTGAAGACCCACTGTGTAGAGGAGGCCGATGCACAAGTCGAGGCTCGAACGACCTCCCAGTGGTGTGGTGTGGAGGGGTGCCAGGTCAAGTGTCGTCCTAATTACTTGAACAAATGTACAAAATTACGAGATTCGTCGCCCTCGTGCAGCTTTATAGTGGGACATTAGTCTATCATTTACTTACTCAGTGGCACCAGTCCTTTTCCTGACTCAACAGCACTGACCACAAATTCGCGACCATGAACACTCCACTTTTGACCCTGGACCCTCACCCCCCTTGAAAAATTCCTATGTGCGCCACTGAGATCAATTGGTTGGAAACAGCAAAACTGTCACTTGAACCGATATTTAAGTGATGTAATTGTTTCTTATTGTATGAATGGGCTAAATTCATGTGACGTCATAGTCACATGATAATGATAGCTACGTGTTTCTAGCATAATAGTAAAAAACTCATGTGATCTCATAGTCACACGATACATATGTTTCCAGCCAATCAGTTCATGCGTTTCGTTGTTGCCAACTTTTATTCTTTACAGAAACTTTTTCTTAAAAAGTACATAATTAACAACAATAATAACGCACATAGGTACACACAAGGCATCTTATTTAAGAGTACATTCATTAAATAATTTTTTTTGTCTAAATTTTAAAATCTTTTTGATGAAATATTTTTTATAACATTTGAACATCTTTACCCAATTATAAAATTGGAAATTTTATCTAATTTTTACAGCAGTACAAGTTAGTTTAATGTCTGTTTTAAGTTCAATGGAGAAAACGTGTTTGTCTTTATTTATTTATTTATCAAATGCCTGGCCATTGACCATCAAATCTTTAGGCAACGAGCTCCCCAATATTTCTTCACAATATAGTCCAAACTCTTTAAGTGCAGAGCACACGTCTGGATGAGCAACATCCATGACTTGTTCAGAAGCACACAAAACACAAAATGAGGATTAAAACGAAACAAATGAGCACAAAGACAGTCATGTCCAGTCAATAATCTAAACTCAGCCACAGCAGCAGCACGAGGAGAGTCCGAGACACGGTTAGGTTTTATTGGCACTATCCATGATTTATTTTTGGCCGCACTTGCAGCAGCATCTCGAAAGCATTTTTTATAGATGCTATTAATTTCAAGTTTTGCTGAGTGAAGAGGCAGGTCTCTAGTAGATCTTTGGAGAATATCCGTGCCTCCTGTTTATCTTCATCAGACTTGTTTGACCGTCATGAATTGAGCCCTTTGATAAATTATTTAAAAGTCAATCGAGGAAACTCGTATTGGCTAAGTTGAAGATGAAAGTTATTATTTAAATGTGATTCATGACAAATTGGATGCTAATAAACTTAATATTATCACACTTCTTTTCTTTGTAATTTTTAAAAATTTAAATTTCATTTTATGTATCCCCTTTTTTTAAGTAACCAATATTCACTTAACCCTAAAGGCCTCAAAAAGTAAACAAAGCGCACAAAAGGATACATTTTCGTTCCAGGGCATAAAATCGAAGAATACATGCCCTCCGAAACCCGATGATCGGAATGAATAATAACAAGTGATCGACGAAACTCAATTGTGTTTTCTCTGCACCAGGAGGAATAACCTGAGGGTAGACCATGCGGAAAACTTAATTTCCGCTTGTAAAAAGAAAAAAAAGTTTCGAACAGGGTCGCGTGATGTACTGCAGGGGATATGAGTTCGAACTCTTGATTGGCCATTGGTTAAATCCTCACATCTGAAGAGTGTTCAAGTGAGGAAAGTGAACGAAAAAGTAATTGCGAAAGGGGAGGGGTGTTAATCTGTTTCATTAGCTCTAGATATTTCATCTGAGAGTTTGAAAAATTAGGAAAGAAAAAAAAATTGATTGTTAAGAAATCTACAAATAAAAAAATACTGCTTATTATAGGAAGTAAAAAAAAAAAATCCTTTTTTTTTTGCTCTTTTTTAAATGGAAATGATGTCCAAAACTCACGATCAGTTTTCGATTGAGTGGTAGTTATTTTTATAGTTTTGAATCATTTCCAATTTGAAGAAAACAAACTTATAAATTATACAACTAGAGTAATAATCAACTTCTATAAGAGGATGCACTCAAGACTTTGCACATTTATGCACAATGATGTACCTAAGGGAAGGGATGGGAATTCACCTCTTCACCCATAAACCAACAGTTTTATAACTTTTACCATAGAGATCACTCCTCGGTACTTTAGCCTACGTGTTTTTTAGAAAGTAATCCACCCCATAAGAGAGATCTATGTACTCTACTGCATTGGGTTTTTTTTATACACTTACACTAATGTCCATAAATAAAGGATAATTCAGAGGCACACGGAAATCGAACTGTAAAATAAATATATCACCCGTAAAATGACAACACACATCTCAAGAATCATATGCAAATTGCAGAAGCCACCAGATGACACCAATAGTACGTCACAATAATGAGAGTGTATGAGGGGATATATAAGGAATACAGGGAAATAAGTAAAACTGTTGCAAGCGCTTCATAAGGCTTTCAGTGCAATAACCTCATAGTTATGACACAAAGGACGCATTTGGATGATTTTTTACGTGGTAAAATTATCGACCGTCTGGAATGTGGGCGTACCCAGCTGGGAATATCCGAGGAACTTGAACTCCTCAAAAGTGTCATCTCCAGGCTTTGGTAACGATTCCAAGATGATGGTAATGTGAGTAGATGTTACAGAACATGACGCCCCCGAGTTACAACGCCGGTATTTGGCAGTTACTGCCAAAAGAAACAGACGGAGTACAGCATCAGACCTATCTCGTCAGCTCTCTTCAACTACTGGTACGACAGTTTCAAGGCAGACCGTGTACTGACGCTTATGGCAGATTTGTCTATATGCTCGTAGACCTGTTAGATGTGTTCCACTTTCTGCAATTCTTGTCTCCTGCGGTTATCCTGGAGTAGAGAGCATGCATTGTGGGCACCGCAACAGTGGGCTTGTGTGATGTTTTCCGACGAGTCCAGGTTTAACTTGAAATGTCATTCTCGCCGGACTTCATACGGAGAGCGCCAGGTACCCATTACCACCTACAGGACATGATTAAACGACACCGTTACGGTGGTGTAAGATCGCTCGTTTGGAAAGGAATTATTCTGGATTCCAGAACTGAGCTACATTTTCAAATTGGAACCATGACAGGCCAAATATATCGGGATGTCATGTACATGTACGTTTGTTTCGGAGCGCCATGGGCGCAGAATTTGTGTTTATGGATGACAACGCCCGTCCTTACCGTGTAAACATCGTAAGCGAATGCTTCAATCGGAGGTATCACCCGTATGGTATCACCCAGCCAGCATTCTCACCGAACTTGAATCGAATAGAGCATGTGTGGGGCATACTTTGCCGACGAGTTGCAGCCCGTCAACCACCTCCGACATGTCTATCGGAACTTCGGAGAATATTGCTTGATGAATAGTGTAATATTCCCCAAGATCAGATTGATAATTTGATACTGAGCATGCATAGGCGTTGTACGAACTGTATTGTATCGTCTGGGGGACATACTATGTATTAACTATCATACAAAACATGTAATATTGATTTTTAAAAATAGGAGTTTTTTCCCTCTGTAATTTGCTCCAGGGAGCAAAAATCACAATGTTTATTTATGATATCAAACATATAGCATCTTTTTTGCTCTTTTCCCTTAAAAAAGCTTTACAAATAAATCACATTTGTTTTCTTCTGACCCTTTCTTTTCCGGAACTTGCATTATCCTTAATTTATGGACAGGAGTGAAGTATTTAATATACAATGAAAACGAAATTTCTCTTTTCTTACAAAGTGTAATCACACAATTTTGATACTCATAATAATGGAAATAATATAGAGCTAGCTTTATGTATCACTAGTTTTTCTAAAGTAGCAGAGGTATACATTAAATAAAAGACCACGGATCTAGTACTAAAACAGAGGACCAAAAATAAAGTGTGCGTTTTTGCAGATTTGAAACATATATATATATATATATTAATTAAATACAGAAGGTCGTTCACATTTTGTAGTAACGATTTTATAATTTATTTTCTCGTTTGTATTCTAAGATAAAACTTTTGCAACTCCAAAATAATCGTCTGCAAATATTTTCTTTTGATTGGAATGTAAAATAAAATATTTATTTTGAAAATTGCTCCTAAACTTGATGGATTGCTCAAAGGTTACGTAACTGCACTTTCCAATAAAAAAGCATTCTCCTGGAAGGGAAATATTTTTGTATTTAAAGAAAAAAAGGTATTGAAATACATTAAATTTGAAAGGAGAAAAACGTCTAACTGAAAGTAAAATTGAAAACATGAATACGAAACCTCATCCTACGACTGTACGAACACAAGCAACTATCAAGATAATGAAGTCTCTGATCCTGATAGAAAATCTATCGACTCAAAGATTCATTGCATCAAAACTAGGAATGTGTCTTCCTGCTCTGTAAGTAAAATTATTCATAAAGATTTAAAAAGTTCTTTAATACCTAAAGTTTTTGCCGCCCATCCGGTATAGTGGTCAGTGAAGCTGACTGCGGTGCCGCAGGACTGGGTTCGAATCCCGGAGAAGGCATGGATGTTTGTGTTGTAATCCTTTCTCTTCTGTCTGTGTTGTTTACCCCCGTGTTATACGTTCGGTGGTGCACGGGTTTATAAATGTTAAAAAAAAAAAAATACCTAAAGTTCATCTGCTGAAAGAAAACAAATTTTAGAAAATTATATGAAAAACACCTACCTACTTAAAAATGAAAATATATGGTAACACTCGATAAAGCATGGATATATTTAAGTGATTGTAATAAAAAAAAATCAATCTCTATTGCTCAACTGACGGGAATGAACATACAAAATGGCTTCGTCAGTGTACAAAAAAGTTCCCAAAGGGATTCATGTTAGCTGCAGGATTTTGTTACTACAGTAAATTTAAATTCGAAAAAGTCTTAAGCAAAGCCAAAATTAATTCACTCTATTATCAGCAAAATATTTTAGATTCACTTTTTGAAGAAATTTCAGCTTTATATGGAAAGGACATTGATAAAGTTGAGCTTCATATGGACAAAGCTTCTAGTCACACGTCTAAGTCAACTACCACTAATTTAGCAAAGAAAGAATCAGAAACAGGAATAAAGTGTATTCCATTTGTGATGAAACACCTGTAAAATCACCAGCCGCTTCTTTAATGGACTTTTGTGCTTTCGGGTTAGCCTTAGGAAAACGGCATCGAAGAACACTGAACGGACTTTGGAAAACGGTTCAAGAGGAATGGAGTAAAATTGCCTTGGCAGTACTAAAAAAAGTTTACTTTTACGTAAAATTTGTGCAAGAGCTATTGTGAAGAATCCTGGCTATCAGACAAGAGCAAATCGTCACAAAAAAGTACGGAATTAACTATCAAAATCGTTTCCATAAAGTGCGAACGACTTTCTGTGTGCTAAATTTAGCGGATTTTTTTTCATTATTAATATTTATACAAAAAATTTATCCATTGAATGATATACATCTGCACACTGCCGATTACAATACATGGAATATATATGTAAAACTGTATTTTATATGTATATAAATACAAAAAACGTTGCGCAAAGGAAGAATATATGTAAAGATATATATTCTCGACAATCATTAGCAAATACGTTGGTAAATATATTGATAAAGTTATATGTGTAGAATGTGAATGAAGTAAAACATATATTTGTCTAGTTAAACAGAAATTAGAAACACTGTAGTTTCCTATAAACAGTACATTTCGTATTAAGTAATTCATTTGACGAATCTCAATACGATTTATGCAAGAATTACTCATGGCATTCAAGCACACACCTTTTATATAAGAAAAGAAATAGACTGGCTCATATGCAAATAAGTAGTATTATAAAATACGATACTTTCTTGAGGATGGAGAAGTCAAAATATATTGTATTAATGTCAAAAAAGGGTTTTTTTTTTAATCAGAAAGAAATTTTTTGACCATGAGTACTATTTTTTTTAAAATTACGCTAAAATATCTGCTTTAAGTATAAAAAAATTCGAGCAACAATACTGGATTTTGACTTTACTGTTACATAGAAAGTAAAGTGCATTGATTATTGTTAACTTCTCTTTAAGTTAATATTTTTTTCTGCTATAAAATATGTTTCCACAATTCGTCTCCTACATCGTAATACTAAATGTATTTTTCATTTCACATGTGTTTAAAGGAAAAAAGAACGTACTGAAGGTATATGATGCTTCTAAATTTTAAAGATCTACTACGAATGGGAAAAAGTATGTTCGATTTAAGGTGTGACTGACTACGTTCGGAACTATGACTTTTTTAAATTTAGCTTCAGTTAAATTAGAATATACATGTAAAATTGTTTTAAGAATATTATTACAAGAAAGAATTTTTTAAATGCAATTCTTTGGCAAATAATGAAGAAGGAATGACACATTTTTAAAACATCCTTCCCTTACGAAAAATGCTTCTATAATCATAATATTTTGTCTATATATAGTTAGGACTTCTGTGCAGAGCTTGGACAAAGATTTTTAAACTATATAATTTAGGAGTGGATTTATTCCTATTTTCATACATTAGAGAGAAGAAATTTTAACAAAAAAAAACCGGTTTAGTTGATCGTAACTGTAAAAATATTGTGAATTTTTCAAAAGTCCCAGTTCGGGTTCTGTATAGAAGTTTTATCTACATATAGGCAAATATTATTATAGAAGGATTTTTCAAAAAAGTAAAATGTTTTAAAACTATGTCATTTCTTCATCATATTTTACTGAAAAATTGCATATAAATTTTTTTTCTGACAATAATATTTAAAAAATTATCTTATATATATCTAATCTAACCGACACTAAATATCAAAAAAACTATTCATTTATACTCTTTTTCAAAATCAGGGTTCCGAACGTAGTCAGCCACCATAATGAATTTTTATGAAATTGAGATAATTTTCTGTCAACAAATACACATTCTCTTAAATTTTTTCTTCTTCTTTTTCCTTTAATTATCTTTAAAAAGTTCCATTTCTCCCTCGGTGCTGAAAATCTGATGTACCAAATTCATGCCATCAGCTGATGAAGAAATAAACATGCAACAAACACGCAATACATATAAAAAAAAGTGCATGAATTCAAATTAGAAAAAAATAACATTTAGCATTCCTGTTTGACTAATCTGATAACCATAGAGGTGATTGAAAATGCACGTTGGCGCATGAAAATGAACGGCCTCTGAATCTCAATGCCTTCGTTTTGAGTTGAAAAAGCAGCCTATTAAAATGCACCTCGAGAACTGCAGGCAGCAGTGACCGATTGAATGGATACTGATACGAGCTTTCCACGGCTGAAGTATTGATTTTTCCCGAGTCATCGACACCTCGCTGTTCCAGATGGGGAAGAGAAGGACGTGTCACAATCTCCTCAACCCCTCCCACCCACCGATTTTCGTTCGGAAATACTCTGATCCATTTCTTGCTGAAAAACTTCATTCCGTTGCTTTTGTCATTTTTTCGTATTTTCAAGTATTTGGGTCATTGTAAAAAATATTCTTTTTAATTTTCTAATGTTTAAGAACACTATTTAAAAAATTCGAGTATATTTTTAAACAGAAAAATATCTCCACAATTACTAATATAAATTTGAATGTATGTGTATCCGTTTATCATTATTATGTACTTAAGAAATGTACTATACATACATAAATATAATCAATAATCCTGTTCTAAATCACTGTTATTCTAAAAAAAGTAAAGAAAAAATAAAAGAATAACAAGAGAGTATAGCTAAAAAAAAGATAGCTTCAGCAGCACAATAGCAAACTCTTAGCCTTATATGGGGACTAAGATTATATATATATGTAATAAAGTTAATTTTTTTTCTTGAGGGTTTTTTAATCCATATTGGTCTTGAGTCTTCGAGGATTTTAGTAATAATCAATTTCTAGTATACCTGCCTAGCGAAATATAATCATAACCCTATCTCTTCAAAATTAAAATTCAGCGTTTCTAAATTAGGAATTATGTAATATAATACCATCCGAGTACTTGAACCGAACAACAGAACCTTTAACATATATCATGTGATTTTAACAACTTCCAGTTGTCCATCGTACAATTAGACGAAGATTTCTAGATAAAAAAGGCTGCTTTATGTGTCATCATGTAAACGGGATGAGTTAATGTCTTGCTTTGTTTGTTGCTTTTGTGAGTATTTTTTCTACGTAACCCAATAAATGAAGATTTAAAAATACCAAGCCTCATCAATCCCCTTCAACGACTTCATGAAATCATCTTATTCCATTTAGAAATGCCTTAGTTTAAACCAAATTATATCATATATACATAAGTAAACGTAGAAATAAAAACATGAAACAGAGAAATACGAAGAAAAGAATATGTAAATTAATGCATAAATTTTAATTACATTTTTCTATTGGTCATATTTTATAAGTACTTACAATTTAATTGAATAAAAAAATGCACACTCGACCAAAGCACTACAACACACATCTATGGATATATAAAAAGAAATAATATTCCATACACTCACGGTTTTCATACTATTATTTTATTTGTAAGTATTTGTAATTTTCTCTTGTTCGTAAAACGTTTTCTCAAGTACCTCGAAAAATTATTTATTCAAAATTTTCCACTCTGCTTATATGAATATCTTGATTTTTGTGTGTAAGGTATTCTCGAGAAATATTTGTCTTTAATTTCTCTCTTTATATAAAGAAAGTTTTTCGTTGATGATATAATAAATTTATTTATTTATCTCACACACACGAGAAAAATAATAAAAAGGCCACAGTAAGTCCTGTGCAATATTATGGTAACAAGTTTTGAAAACAAAATAAATGTTATGTACAGTATATGTCTGAATATCCATCATCACTAATCCATCGGGAATACCACTCTAAACTGAATTCTAAATTATACTGTATTGTCATGCTGTTAAGAAATTTATGTATTACTGATGGATTGTGTAATGCAGTGTTTGTCAAACTTTTTTTTACTATCGCCCTCAAGCCTTTAAAATTCTTACGTCCCCCCCCAGTACATATATAGATATATACATACATACACACACACTAAATATATATGTATATAACTTAAATGATAAATGTAAATTATTACAGTAAGTAATTTTTAAAATTTTAAAGCAAAACTAATAATCAAAATAAAAAATTTAGTGAAATCCTTGAGCTTGATGCAAAGAGATTTTATGTAGGGTTCTAATGAAGTTAAATTAAGTTCAAGTCTCCTCGTTTTGTATATACAGCCTATTTCTTCTTTTTAGCAGCAGATAGTTTATGACACAAATCCACATTGTCAGTGGTGTAACATATACTCCTGCATTGCAAGGGGAGGGACCTTGGGGCACAAAGCCTGACTTTGCCAGGTGAGGACCTTAATGTTATCAGTTACGCCACTGCATTGAGTTAAATATGAAAATGGAAAGGTAATAGTTCTCTTGCACCTTTGGTTGGATTTGGATATTTGATTTCAATTTCGTCGCAAAACCATGCCATCACTCCGTTTATATTAAATAAGCATTAAATAACGTTTATATTAATTGACGCATGGTTTAGCATTTCTGTCAATTCTTCTTGATTCGTAAATCTGAAACATCAGAAAAATCAAATAACATGGCTGTGTCATCCAAGTTGGGAAATTAATTTTTCGTAAGCAGAAGATTTCTTTTTCAAATCAGCTGACAAATTTTTAGATGATTGAAAATAACATTTATAGCTGTATCAACTAATTCACATTTTTGAAGCCAGTAAAAACCTTTCAAAATTTTGTTTATAATTGGCTATATTATTAACAAATAGATCTTTTACACTCTAAATGAGTCATTTTTCGAATCGCCCCCCCCCCTCAAGAATCAAACTGTCCCCTTGTGGGGCGTAGGCTCTACTTTGAGAAACACTGGTGCAATGACACAAGATCGGTAGTGAAATATATTCAAAAATATATACTACAGAGTGAAATTTTATCATTAGATAAAAAAGGCGAAATTGTATGTATACCAAGGATCCCACTCGAAGGGACTTGGACATGTCATTCTTAATGATACGTACGCAAATCCTTGTAAGATTGGCATTTGTCATGGCTATTAATAAATCACAGGAGCAGCGTTTTGAAAAGGTTGGTTTATGCGTAACATCGAAGGAAACAATAGTTATTCATGGAAAATTGTATGTAATTGTGTCAAAGTGCAAAAGTAAAGACGGAATAAAAATTCAGTATAATTTAGAGGAAAAGGTGATAGGAATAGTGTTTTTGAAGAGGCACTAAATTGAAGAACAAATTAAATTGTGGAGATGAAGGCTTGAAATTTATTTTCTTTTCCTGTTCACAATATATTGAAAGAAACAGAGCTACATAATACACATGTAAATTATAGTTTATAATTTGAGCAATGAGTATAAGCCATTGTACAATTGTACAATGGGAGTTGATCCATCGTTTAGGCGGACTGGTTTCAATAAAAAAGTATTATTTAAAGAGCTTTTAATTATAAGAAACTGGGTAGATTAATTCTTAATTATAATCAGATTTCAGAGTACAAATTTCACAATACTGTAAATGCATGGATACAAATAATACAAGAATGCGTACCATTAACTTGTGCTTACAGGTGATTTGAAAGTAATTGAAAATGAAAGAGGAGACGTGCAAAAAGGTACTGTTTTCAGATGGATTTTTTCCGCAGCATAATTTTTAAAAAAATCGGATAACAAGAGCTCTTGGACTGATTTTTTTTTCCTTCCGAAGTTTGCAATCAAATATGCAATACTTATGAAAGCTTTTGATCACAACAGATCCTATGCATAAAGGTGGTATTGAATTTGAATTTAAGGGGGATTTATTGCGTATGATGATAAAGTTCCTGAAAAATGTGCTGTTGTTTGTAAATTTTATATATAGTAAATTGTGAGAGACATATATTTCGAATAATAACGTGTTCCAAATATCTCAATGTATAGTTATAAAAGAAACTAATAATCGTCTTAAGCACTGAGTAAATATCTTGGTATTCATTCTTTATAAATATTAAATATCTTCATATACATAGTCGTATCATAAATTGTGATACTATTATAAAGGAGTTCAGAACAAAAAAACTTTGATAATATATTACATGGATATATATATATATTGATTATACGAATAAATTATTATGATTACGTATGGTAAGCACCGCACGTTATATAAGTATGAATAACGCAATGAAATAAGAAAAATTTCATTGCTTTGTAAAGCTTTGTATTTCAAGAAAACATTGCTTTCAATTATTACTTTCATAAGCAGATTTGGAGCTTGCTTCAGTGTGTTCTTGCCAATAACTGCTTGACTAATCTCTGTTTGCATTTTTTATAAATAAACCATGTTGATAGTGAATCCTACTTTCTTTACCCGTTATATGGATTATTTGGTTTATTAAGTCAAAAAGTGAATTTAAACCGAACTTTATATTCCATCCTGATTATCTTGACTTATTATAAAAGCTTCACATGACTCAAACAAAGCTGAATTTTTATATTTAGATTAACAGTTAGTTGATAATAAAGTATTTCATTAATATTTATGATAAAAGAGATACATTTAAATTCATATAGTTAAAACACATTTTTGGAATAGTAACTAAATTATATCTATTAAGAAATATGTTAGATTCAATTTTTTAATTCGAGATAATTATTTAATGACACACAAAAAAGAACAAATTCAACAGAGTACTAAGAAATTCTTCTTTTATAGGGTTCTTTTTTTTTTTTTTTTTTTTGAACATGATCATTCCATAAACTTTTTAAAGACATAAACATCATAAATGCTTTAACTGCCTTGGTAAATTTTTATTTTTTTTCTAAATCCACCCCCAATAGGGTCACAAAGCCTCTTTTTTCAGTGGTCCAGCAGTGAATATTAAAACTACTTTCCTCACAGTTTACCCTTTGTAGCACACATCTTGAAGCAATATATCCCTTTGAAAATTACATTTTAGTTAACCAATAACCAAGCAAGTACTATCAGCTCGCATCTATTATGACGCTTTGGTACTGATGAAGTGTTTTTTTTTTTGTGTGTGTGTTGTGTGTGTTTATTATCTATAGTCTTTTAGTTGATGGCAGATTTACTCTCATTTCATGGTGGTCATTTCTTTGATTTCTTTTGTATGTATAATTCTTATTCATTATTTCTATATTACTCTGATACTTTTTAGATCTTCATTCTCATTCATTTATTTTGTGTTCGAATATTTCCATTTTCACTTACCAAGTCACAAATGGAGGTCCCTAGTTGAGATTCATTTAGATTGATAAAAAAAATGGCGGCTGAACGAAAACCTTCTAGACGAAATATATTTTTAAAAAATAGAGGATATGCTTTTCATACATAGTATTTCATGCAATGGATATGTACATTTGCAAGAGACGGAATGGATACTTGGGAATAGAAAATGACATCGAGGCGAGAATCACGCTTTCCGAACAATGGGAACAAAAATCGAATGAAGACAATAGAAGATGATACCAAGTTCATTCGTGATGAATAAAAAGCTTTTCGACATCTTGAAAATTGTTCAAAGTTGGACAAGGAACCCTCTGGATTTTTAGAAATAGATTCATTTTTTTAGAACGTCACTGCGGAAGTACGTATATATTTTCCTGAAACACAGGGAATGGTGAAGCATGTCATATTTGATATACTTAAGAAACTGAGAATGGATTGTTTAATTAAGCCTGCTCTCAAATATTAATATTCCTGGAACTAGCAAAGTCCTGTGAAAAGGGGATCTGTTTTTCCATGTGAATTCTCAACAATACTTTTCTCAATCGCAGCAAATAGTGTATCATCTAGATCATAGGTTCCCAACCTTTTTTGAACTGGCGCCCCCTTTTCTAGTAAATATTTCGACACCACCCCTCCCACTCTAGAGAAATAAGAGTGTACATAATACATGGTGAAAACAAGAGATATGTTTTAAAAAATATCCTATTACTAAAAGAATATATTTTTTAATTTAATTTTTTTTTTCTAAAGCCCCAATTATTTTACTAGCGAATCTGAAATATCTATAACCACAAATATATTTAAATGTGTTAGATTATATATTTTAGTCACAGGTAGGATATTGTTGAAAATGAAACGCGCTACTGAATTTCTTCTTCATTTAAAAGAGTGGAATAAAAGTTATACTTACCTGTTATAAAGACAGGTAGGGGTTTTTGATGATACGAAGTAATTCATAATAAACTGTTGCTTCCAAAATAAATATAAATTGACAGTTTCAGCCTTTAAAGAATCACGTTATAATTCCGGGTTAGCTAATTTAATTATGTTTCTTGTATAATATACGTAATGAAATGCAGAGGACGAAACATGTTTCCTACTGCTCCCAGACAAAGACAACACGTACACTACAGAAATTAAAATGCACTATATCATTCAATTTAATGTAGGTCTGAAAGTAATATAACATTCAACTTTTTCATCCACTTTCCGAACTACCGAAATATGTGAATTTTCGTACAAGTGATATAGAAATGATTTAAATACATACAATCAACATATGGTACACAGTATTAAAGTTTACTTTGGAAATACATAATCAGCAAGTTCTTTTTTTTTAGTCTTTTTTGGTTAATCTGACCAAGCCCCTCCGTGCCATCTCAAAGCCCCCTAATATTCTCTGGTTCTTTTACCCCCCCCCCTGAAAGCTCAAACCCACGTTGAGAACCTATGATCTAGATATTCCCTCACTATATCTCTTTTGTCAAGTCTAACTTCATTTAACAATCTCCTACTTCTTCAATAACTTCAACTATTTGAAGTTGAGTAATGTACTTTTATTTAAATGTTTGGTACGCAAGTTTTATGCTTCATTTATAATATAAAACCAATTGTTTTGAAGAAATTAAATATTGAATTATTAAATAAGATAGTTTTATTTATCTTAAAATCCTCTGGTGTGGTGTGCAGACTTGCAGGAGTTCCAATAGACTGCTTGAAAGTAAACAACAGTAAGTAAATGAATCTCCCATGGCCTGGGACGTTATAAAACATAGGCCAACTGAGTCCTTGATTTGGTGTGGTGTGCAGACTTACTTGTAGGAGTCCAACAGACTGCTTGAAAGGAACAATAGTGAAGTTAGTGAAATGAATCTCCCATGGCCAGGGACGTTATAAAACATAGGCCAACTGTGTCCTTGCTCCGATGTGGTGTGCAGACTTACTTGTAGGAGTCCCAATAGACTGCTTGAAAGTGAACTCTAGTGAAGGTTAGTAAATGAATCTCCCATGGCCAGGGACGTTATAAAACAGGCCAATGTGTCCTTGATCCGGTGTGGTGTGCAGACTTACTTGTAGGAGTCCAACAGACTGCTTGAAAGGGAACAATAGTGAAGTTAGTGAATGAATCTCCCATGGCCAGGACGTTATAAAACATAGGCCAACTATGTCCTTACCCATGGTCTCGTCACGGCCATTAAGTTCATGATCCAAATAATTGTTATCACCTCTGCTATTTCCGAACATACCTTCTACATGACAACTAACAACAA